>VZUI01044440.1:0-80133 GCA_013401135.1 Cettia cetti | reverse complement strand
TTTTTTTTTTTTTTTTTTTTTTTTTTTTTTTTTTTTTTTTTTTTTTTTTTTTTTTTTTTTTTTTTTTTTTTTTTATGCTAAGGTATAAACAACTAAAATGGATACAGTTGTGATTTAGAGCTTAAGTGCTTTAAAAAATCTGAAATGCGTGGTTTGCAAAATTTACCAGTTATGTGTACCCAAGTATCAGCTGAGTTCTTCATTTTAGGAATTAGGAGGACAGGTGGCTGAGGCTGGGAAAGCTCAAAGGGCTCTAGAATCACCTGATAAACTCTCAGTAGGGCAGTAGAGTTCGGGCAAATGAGGCAGTTTTTGTTAACAGCCCTGTAAGATACTCTTCTCTAATGGATGCTTGAGTGGAAGTTTGGAGTAATGAAAATACAGCCTAGAATGGTAAAAGTCCTCCCTAAAACCAGTAGAGCTTAGTGAGAAACACTATAAATCCCACTGTTGTGGCCCTATCCAAAATTAAGTGCTTGATTTTCTGCCCCTGGGAGAACCTGGGGCCAAGACTTCTCCTGCCTTGCGTGGTGCAGCACCAAGACCTTTGTCTGCCCGACTGGTGTCACACACATCCTTTCCCAGGGGTAAATTCAGCCCTGCCAGGCAGGGAATAGATCCTTGGCCAATGTAAACTGGCACAGAGCTGGAGTAGTTGAGACCATCTGCAGATCTGCCAAGGGGGAAATTGACTCACTGATTGCATGGGAATTGGGATGGAGAGCACCACAGACAGAGAAAATGAAGGAGGGAGAGGGCACATGTTTGCAATATCCCAGCGCAGGGGAAATTAGGACTTAATTTAGCTTTTCATTTTCAGAGGGAAGGTGGCTTGTCCTGTGGCCATCAAGACAGGTTGTTTGGACATGATGAAAAACTGAGACAAGCTCTGAGGCAAAATGGCCCCATGGAATCTACTAAACCCAAGAAAAGTGATCTGCAAGAAGCTGGAAGACGAAAACCATATTGGTGCCTGCCACTCAATATAATTTAATGTAGCAAATAGCAAACACTCAGACTGAACATATGAGAGTGGAAACAGTGCAGGTATTAATATATCAGCTCTTCCCACAGATTGGCAAGCAGCCTAAATCCACTGCTACCTGAAATTATGCCAACCTGTTCAGCACATCTGAATTTAAAACTAATCTCTTATTTACAATCAAAGCATCTACAAAGCTGGTGCTTGTAATGGGTTTTATTATACTGCATTAAAGATTGTTGTTGAAATTTGCATTTCCAATGACCAATTAGTATATTTATTTATTAGAATTTAGTCATGCTATTTCTGGTAAATGAAATGTAGTGCATAAGAACATAAATAGGATTATTAGCTACATTCCTCTCTTTCCTCTTCTATAGACTTCATTATTTTTGCACAGATGCCAGGATTTTTTTTGCAGTGAAAAATTAAGATTGCAAGAAGACTTGCCCACTCTCAAAAGCTGTGATGACATTCAGTGTGATTGCAAGTTATACCACATTAAAAAAGACGTTTCTCTGAAAGCAGTGGTTAAAACCCAGATGCCTACATTTATTTACATTTGCAATGCTTGTGCCATGTGTATAGGATACAGTGAACTGCTAACTTTTGGAATGAAAATAACTTGTGTCTGTGTTAAATGTCACAGGAAATTGTAGCACTGATTAATAAGTAAAGAATACATAATTAGAAAAAAAAGAGTTGCTTCTTGTAAAACTGCTGCATGTGTTTAAATTCTCATTCATTTTTTTCTCCAGGAATGAGCAGTTTAAAATAAATAGAGGGATCACGTAATGAAATTTGCTCTCCTCTTTAATGTGAGTGTTCAGGTTTCAGGGTAACATTGTTCCCTAGCAATTTATTTAAAACAGGAGGCAGAATATTTCCATTGTTACCTGGTTTATTAAGCTTCCAAACACACACACAAAAAAAAAAATTATTTCTTTGCCTCAAAATTACAGTAAGCATGAATTAAACAACAGCTTAAATGACTAGAGAATAAAGTTTTTAATTAAAGCTATGGTAAGAATTTCGTCATATTTTCCTGGGTTAGAGGCCTGCAAATAACAAAAATTGGAGTAGCAAATGGAAGGGAGGAGATTCTGACATGGATTGGAAGGTTCTCAAAATTCAGGACTTTTGTTTCAGCTCCCAGCTTCTCTTGCCTCTGGCAGCTTCTCCTTCTCGGGTTCTTTGCACATGAGGGTGTTGGTTTGCTTTTCAAACATGAATAAAATGTAACAAAATGTAGATATAAGACTAAGGAAATGCTTTGCTCAGATTGATACGCTAAAGCCAATGAAATCACCAAAAGCTAAAAAAATCCTACTTTGGAATCTTTGTGGGCTTTGATGCTGACCATAATTCCTTCTTTTAATAAAGCCTTCAAAACAAGTGGATCTATTCCAGGGTAAGTTCTTCATTTGACAAAGGCTTTTTGAACCCTTAGTATTTTTTTCATTCCTTACATATATGGAATCTGGAGAATCATTATCTGCATAAATTGATCGGTAATGTAATGAACTATTTTAATTAAAAATGGTTAAACTGGTTGTTAAAACAATGGAGAAAACTGTTCACCTCTATGTACTTATATTTTGAGATGACTGAGATTGGTTTTTTGGGAGAGAAAGGGAAGCTTTGATAGGACAGATGACAGTTTTAAACGGAGTTCTCTTTTTACATCTATTTCATAATGGCAGTGTATATTCACTGTACTGAGCACCTGCTTCACAGGAGTCCACAGCTGTGAATGGCATCAAGAATACAATGTACTCTGCAAGCCAGGGCTCTCTTTCTTCATTTTTATTGTAATCAGGGTCTTCAGAGGGTCTTGCTTCAATTCAAGCACCAGGTCACCTTCACTGGATAATTCCAGCAGTTTGTTGTTTCTCTGCAGCAGCCAGGTTACAACCAGAGCACCACTTCCATTTCTGCTCTAATCACCCCCTGGTCTCCCTTCAAGGAAGTATTAGAGAAAATGATATTTGAACACTAAGAAGTGCTACTCTGCTTCATTTCCTGTATCTCTATGAGCCAAAAAATGATGAAGGGCAATCCTTTTTTAAATTCAAAATTGAATTTTTTGGATATCTCATTTCTAGCATGAATATTCAAAGCCATTAGTCTCTTTGCTTGCAAGTGTAACTTGAAATCATTTAGGAATGAAAACAACCATGGAGAAAACAATTCAGCAAAGCCATGCTTAGATTTCAATATGATGTTCAAATGGATCATCATGAAAGAATTTTTGGAGTACAAAGCACTAAGTAAGTACTTTGCTCTTTGACAACCATTGCTCACGTTTGCCAATCATTTTGTTACATAGATCTGAAAATAGACATGACTCTACTGGTGTAGCTCTGATAAATTCATCCAGGGATGCTTTTTGTGTTGGCTGCTAGAGCTTCCAAGTGACTACTGTGGTGTTTGCAGTGCTCATTAGGAGCTGCTTTGAAGAAGTGTCCCAACAAGGGAGCAAATGTCCCCTGTCCTCCAGTGTGCACCATCCATGTAAACCTTCATGCACTTTCTACACTTCACACAATCTCCTTGTAACTTCCAGTGCTTTGACCACCTTCAAGCTGACCACTTCCAGAGTGGTGAGCAGTGTTGAAACAGAACATCTTCCAGCACCCCACTTCCAAATGCTCATCACTCCTACAGGCTGTTGGTGACAGCAACAGGGAGAGTAGACTTGTCTCACTGCAAAGTAGAGGATTATTTTGAACATTTTGATCTATTTTCTGAATCCAGTGAGTGTGGTGGTGTCTGCAGGGGGTATTGTATCACATTTCTTGTCTGACTTCCTCCTGAGTTTTGCTGACAGTCTGTTTTTCCTCTCAGGTACAAACAAGTCTTCTGTGACAATGCCAAACTTTCTGGCTTCAGCAATGTGGTAACTCAAACAAAAAGACACTTTAAAGATTACAGTATTCACTTAACTGGCCTTTCCTTTTCATTGTCTGCTCAATGACTTAATGCTCTTTACTCTTTGAAATGATTCAAGCTAGTAAAGATGATCATCAGATTATAGGAAGAGTTGTAACATGAGGCACTACCTAATCTGAATTGATTTTCACCTGAACATGTGTTGTATCTCTTTGTCAGGTCTGTTACAGGTTTGTTTTTGTCTTCCTTCTGGGACACCAAGTTATACAGACATCATCTGCCTATCTACATTTATTATGTGTGGCAATTATTATGTGTGGCAATTTAACATTTCTGAATGATACAAATGTGTTTCTTTTGCTTTGCAACTGTGTTCGAGCTCAGGCTTCACATTATCTGTCTAAAGTTACAGACCCATGCCTGAAACAGCAGCCAGTCTGGAAGAGGAAACTAACTTCATAACTGGTGAAAAATGGCAATATTACTGTAAAATTTCAGCAGTGGCAAATATAACATCAGAGCTGAGGCAATATCCTGTTCCCCATGCCCCATCAGTGCCAGCCTGAAAACAGCACCAATGAACGGAATTAACAGAATTTAAATTCTATAAACACCCAGATGCTGCATATGCATCTGAGCCTGGAAGTGAGAGGACAGCAACAGAAGCAGGAAGCTGCTAATGCACCTGGCCTTGCTTTGTTTGCCTTCCCACCCCACTGAGAATTTGATGCAGCTTTTGGAAATACCTGAAAACTTTCAGGCAAAGCCTTGTGAGATGCTCAGGAGCTTGCCAGTGCCATAGAGTTCTGTTGGATATGAGGTCTCTTGTAGCACTCCATCCCAAGCTTTCTCCATGGAAAGTTTAATTCTTGATCATCTTTCTCAGCCCCCTTGGCAGGGGCTTAGATCCTTTTTTAGCAGGGATGAAGGAGCAGGTTGTGAAGCAGGGAGAAATGTTAGAGGACACCTCTGCAGGTTCTGATCTGCTAATCCCTCCCATGGTTCCCGTTCCAGACCAAGCTCCTTTCCTCCCTGAAATTTCCTGACAGCTCCTCTGTTAGCAGGGAGCTTGTGGAGCCTGATTGAAATTTTTTCCTGGTGGTAAACACAGGAATGCTTTTGTGGATCCTGCTGGTTGCTCCCCATACTGCAGTCACACAATATCAAAGCTGCTTCTGGGCTTGCTGTGGGCAAGGAACTCCAGAGATTTCATTTCCATTGACCAGTAAAATGAGAAAATTCATGGGTGAGATAACAATAGTTTAATATTTGAAATAAACACCACCACCACCACCATTAATAATAAACCCAACAATAATACAGAATCAAAGTTACTAAGTCTGGTGTAATTTCAAATGTTGGGACACTCATTTTAACCTTTCTAATTCTGAACCATAGTTCTGGACCACAACAGTCAAATCTCTGGTCAATGATTAAAAATTTATTAGAAACTATTACTGCGACTTTATTTCTCCTTAAGCCAAACATGCATCTTATATTCAAATACATGGGAAATATGGAAATATGTTTATTTTTCATTGGGATTTGTATCTTGAATCCTGTGACATTTCTGCCAATACTTTGATGAAATAATATAAGTTTATAATTATTATATAATTATGTAAATAAATACTGCATGTATTTAATGTAAGGATTATATAAGTTTTGAATTTTTTTATCCTTGTTAACACTGTGGTCATGACTGCAAACCAAATAAAAAATCATGTTAGGCCTTGTTCAAAGACAAAGGAGCTGTCAGTCCTGCTCCAAGGAATTTACAAACATATTAAGTTCAAGGTAGTCAAGAAAACCAGGTTCTCTGTATTAGCATTTACAAATAATGTATGAAATTTTGTTGACTGTGTTTCTGTATTTTGCTGGTTCACCATCAGGTTTCATGGATACAGCTATTGACTTATTCTGTTTCAAAACAGGTTTTTTCCATTTTTTTTCCTGGTCTGAGGTGAGTTATAATAGTCCATAAATCTCCAACTTTCCTGGCTTTTTATGAAGGGCAGACATCATAATGAGAATTTCTAGGCTTCATAAAAAAATTACAGGATTTTTAAAGCCTTGTTAATTTTTAGGGATTCTTCACTGTCACATTTTTCTCATCATAGAATTCCAGTTCATAAATTGTGTCAGTGCAGAGAACAGTTCTTCCACATGAATTAGAAAATGGAGACCCATGAGTGAATAGTTTGTTTCTCAGCAATCTACCAAAATCTTGCTGGAGTCTCTTGGTAGAATAGATTTCACTTTTCTGTTCCTATTTCTTCTTTTTAAGTCCAGTTTTTGGAAAGCATTTTTTATTTTTAGGGCTGTGTGGACTTTCAAGAAACTAATTTATTTAGCAATGCCTGTTACTCATCCTACATAGAGAGATAATTTGTGGTGAAATCAGAAGGAGCTCCAAACAGAAATCCCAACTCAAAACTAGAGGAAAATTTAAATCTGTCTTCTGCAGCTGCATAACAAAGACTGTGAAACTACAACCTCAGAATATTTGAAAATATCTGCATCTAGGTCAAGACTTGACACTCTATTCCTCCTTATTTTAATCAGTCTGTGTGATTCATGGAAATTCAGATGTTTCCTACAAAAACTGTTGCTAATACATATTCTCACATGAATTTCTAGACTTTTTCTTTAATTTCCAGTATAAATTCCAGTGCCTCAGATCTTTGGATCGAAGGTAACAATGTTCTTACATGATCCCATGTGCTTTGTGGTTTATAAGTTGTATTTCCTTCTGTAGAGACACCCAACAAGGAAGTATTTTAGAATTACAGGGTGGCTGCTTTAATTGCTATAGTGTGATATAGGTAGCTGTCATGAGATATTTTGTTATTTTTTTAAACAGATGTTTAGAAAAATACTTTCTGGGGAAAAACAAGACAAGAGAAACCCTAACTAGCAGTGTTATGTGTGAATTTGGAATCCATTTCCAGCAGAGTCAAACATTTGTTTGTTGGGGTTTCTTTCCACCTAAATTTGATTTTTAAAATGTCAGGTTTTCTTTACTTTTTCTTAAAATATGGTCTTTAAATTTCACCAGTTTACTCTGGTAGCCTCTCCTGTGACTTGCTGCCTAACCATGCTGAGGCAGTGCCATCTCTGGAGTCCTTTGAATCTCGCCTGGCATAATCTGCCATAGATCAATACATGACAGCAATTTATGCCAGCTGAGAATTTTCTTCAAGATTTATTGCTTTCTGTTATTTAAGATAAAATAAAAAACTTTTATTTTCCACACAAGCACTTTGGAAAAGTGCTATTTATGCCACCCATTGGCTACCTCTACTAAACAACAGAATAGATGCCATTCAGTTGGTAAATACACATAAAATCCTCTGCGCTGTCAGAATAGCTGCAAGTTGTACAATTCATTTCACTTACATTAGTGTGCATAGCTCCTTATTTTGTTATTTTTGGGTGACCTGCAGGTGCTAAAATTACACCTATGATGTGTAATTCAGCAGTTTCCACAGCAGGAGTTTTTCAGCCCCTGTTGGTAGTTCCTTTGTGTTGTCCCTTCACCGTTTACAGTCTAAATTACCCTTTTTTTGGTATAATTTATCTCTGGAAATTTGCATACCCAACTGATTTTTAGTGGCCAGAAGCTCTTCTTTGTGATATCCCTTTGACCTCCTTCTGACAATCCTGGCACTGTAAGGAGCACAATTCCCCCAGGATTGCAACTTCCCGTGGCAGCCATAGCTAAGCTCGTGGCTGTGTGTGATCAATGTCCTGGGCCTGCTCAGATAGCAGCATGGTATTAAGCAAAGATAATATTTCTACCAGTCAGCTCTACAAGAAAAACTCTGCAGGATCACCCCAATTTATGAACCTTTGTAAAACGCACTTTTGTCAGTGTTTATTTCTTAAGGGTTTGGCTATATATTAGTTGTAGTTATATAGGTAAACATGCACAACACACACATCTGATAATTAATTTACTGCTAATATTTCATTTTTACACCTGCAAAGAGTTGCAGTGAGGAAGCCATGGATGAAATATTTTAAGATTCCTATATATAACTTTTACAAAAGGATTTTTAATCAACCTCTTGCATAAATTTCAGACAACAGTGTACAGTAGTGCCATGTCTGTTGGCAGGTTGATCTACAGTATCCAAAGAATTTGGGAACAGAAAAAATCCCTTAGGCATGTGAGCCCCAAATTATAAAATAATTTTGCTTCAGATGTAAAAGCCAGATTAACTCATGGCAGCTGGCTTGTAAATGTATTAAATGGACAGAGGCATAGTGAATGTCCTTCAAGATGAATTTCTTGTCATCTTTTCTTGTGAAAAGAGGTTTATCCCATCCCTTCAAAATCTGTAGGGTATCCTATTTTTTTAGTCTCAAAAATATATTTGGTTTTCTTTGAAGATGAATAAAACTGAGATGCTATTATATTCAGTTCCTACTTTGCAGCATCCAGAAATTCCTTTGCTATTAATATGCCAGAGAAACAGATTTCTTTGATTTTTTTCAGTTTAGAAGATCAAAAGCTGTCAGAAATTGTTTCAAAAGAAAAAATAAATCTTTGAGAAGTTGGATTTGAAATAATGAGTCTCCAGCATGTTGCATATACAGTACTTAGAACTGTTTAATGGAAGATGCTGTTATAATTGTGGGGTTTGCCTCTTTACAAGTATCACTCACCTAAAAGATATTTCAGCATTAGTTTTGCTTTTTCCTAAAGTAATTATTAGAGAATTGGATATTAATGGTGTTCTTTTTTTGTGACTTCTTGCAAATACTTAGTCAGGTAAAAGAAGAAAGCAGCACACTTTTAGACTGAGAGGGAAAAGTCTTAAAACCAGTTTGGGAGTTGTCACAGACTTTTGTGTTCATGCAAAAGCTTTTTATTATTCTGTTTGTATTTAGGGAAACTGATCATGACACAGAGAGGGAATAGCACTTCTGTTGTTGCTGGAATTGCCCTGGGAGCACCTGTGTAGCTCAGGGATGGCTATCCTTGTATTAACCACCCACCAGAGAGGATTGCAACAGCTCTAGGGCATTCAGAAAGGCCTTGTTGTGCCAGAGAACTAAAACCTGGAAGCCTGGGTTTGTGTTCTCATCATCAAGAGACTGAGACTGGTTTGGTTTGTCTCAGTATCAAGAACCATGATGTGAAGATATCTCTGCTGTGAGGGCTGAAAGAGCAAGCAGTAAAAAGGGAGCTGAAACAAAATGATTAAATACTGATAAACCCCAGGCCCATTTGGAAACAGCCCTGAATGCACACAGCCTACCCTGCAGCTGAAGATGTCATTGTGGCTTTCAACTTTTTCATCAGTAGAGCCTTAAATTAATTCTAAACCTATAACCCACCTCTATTATTCTACATTTGTAACAGCCTATTGGGAACAATGTTCACCAACTCATCAGTGAAAAACAGTCTAATGATTGGGCTGGCAAATGAATAAGTCAAACATGCTTTTTTGGAAGGGGAGTGAATACACTTTGAGTTCCAAATTAAAATATTTAGTTCTGTATAGAGCAGTTGCTATTTAAACTGCCAATAATGTTTAACACGAATTTACTCACCACTGCCTATCCTCATACTGTATAATTTATAACACTAAGCCCTTTCAATACTCCAAAATGCCAGATAAACTTTTCTCATTTGCTCTTAATTTGGTCACGCAGGATAATACCAACATCTGAAGGCTCTTTAAACTGCTTTTTAAAATGCATTCCTGAAAGCACCACCAATGCCACCTCTGCTCCTTGTCATCTTCCATAATTATTTCCAATCCAAAGCGGTCCTTAATGCGCTTATTAATCTGGCATTCTCCTCAGTGTGAAGCACATTCAGCTCTATTAATTTTTAAAAACCCTTTTTTATGGTGGACTGCAGATGCTTGGCTATTACTGAAAAGCTATTAGAAGTTAACACCTTTCTCTCCCTAGGGACTGGCATCATCCTATGCTTCCAAATGCCACCCTATTTTACATTATCAGCTGCTAAGACTGAGTATTAGAGACTTTTTTTTTCTTTTTACTTCTGAACTGTTAATGCTATTATTAGCTAATGGCAGAGTTCTGAACAGAGTACAGATACATATACTCTCTCAGTGTCTACAGCAGATAGGGTTTTATTTATCTGCCTTTGAACAATGAGACTTTCCATTCCTGCCATCCATTAGAAGAAAACTCGCATGTAAACAAACCACTAATCTGATATCCAGAGATTGAGATTATTTTTGCCTTTTCTTAACTTGGATATTATGGTCAGGTGAATATTTAGTAGGCAAAAATGTGAAAGAAACAAAATCATCATCCATCCAGCCTCAAAAGGGAGTTCTTTCCCTTTTAGAGTGTATCTATGTCCTTGTGAGACACAAACATCCCTTGTACGAATGGAAGCTAAAATTTCTGAAAAAACATTACAGAATGCTATTTCTGAGCTGGTAGCAACTATTAGGATTGATAGGGTTTTGAATTTTCTGAAAGAATTTCAAGTCTCAGCTGCTCATTTCAGGATGTGACTGCTGTTATGAAATAAGACAGAGCTGATTCTCAGCCACAGATTCTTCTGTTCATGGCTACCATGAGTTTTGAAGAGTCAAACTGCTGAGGTACAATGGAGAGTGAGTTTGTGTCTATATTCTGTGTTTGCAGCATGTTCAATGAAATTCACCCTCCTGCTAATTTTCACTGAGGATTTCAGCTTTAATCTGAGCAATGACAAGGAGTAGAAATCAGCATTGGCTCTTCTGACCATTTTGAGCTGTGATGACTAAAGACAACAAACTAACGTATTGTGGCATGGAAATGCTCAGATTGTGCTTACTAAACCTAAAATAATGTTAAACAAAATATTACAGAGCTCATTATACAGTCACATTAGTAATTTTTCTGTGTTAAATTTAGTAAAAATCTATATAAAAAATGCTTTAAAGACATGGAACATTTGTCTCCAGAAGGGTGAAGAAATTTTGACAGCAACATAAAATTTAGGTCTAACCTGCCATGAAGAGATTCAGGAGCCAGAACATCAGCCTGGATATTTGCACAGCAATTATTGGAGTTTCCTGTCTCAAAGTCAAGGCATTGTAAAAGCTGGAGGGCAGTCAACTCCAAAGTTCTGGCAAGTATTGTGAAGGGAATATCTTGCCAGAATTCTGATTTTATTTGAACTTCAGCCACTATCTATTAATATCTACATTCATTAGCACCTGAAGGACTCAGTAAAGACCAGGGCAGTGGCTCATAAATGATGCAGACAAAGGAATTTCCTTCCTAAAAAACTTTGTACTTTCTCGTCATAGAAATATGTAAAATACCCAGAGAACAGATCAGTTTAAGAAGCTGATTACAGCATGGTCTGAATGTGAGGCTGACTGGCAGTGAGAACTTGCTGTGGTCCTTGTGAAATGTGGGTTGACAGTGGATGTGTATCCATGCCATGGGGAATGAATTCCCAAGGACCTTTGTTAGCATTTATGCTATATTCAGTGGCATCTTGAGAAATGCAAAGATTACATCAGTGTCATGCAGACTGGTCTCCAGAAAAGGCATGTGAACGTTCCTGGTGAGAACCAAAATAACTTTAAAGAATAGACATGCAAATCACAGTGGCCCTTCTTAAAATGGCTGCCAAAAAATCCTACTTCAACATTTTTTTATGGTGTGAGCCCAGGATTTTCATTTTTTTTCACCTTTTCCTTCATTATTTTAGAAGACATTAGTACAAAATCCAAGTTGCCAAGTCCTGTCCTAGTCCTATGGAAGAACGTCACTGTGTTCAAATAACAATGCTGGAAAATAAAGTGGAAACATTGACACGAGAGAAAATGATGATTGAAGTGTGCTTTAAAACACACAATGACAAAGCTGGGACACTCTGACCTGGGCCAACGTCAGCTTAAAAAAGAAAGCCATGAGGAGTGGTGGATGCTTTAACTGAGAATTTGCTGGCAGGTTTTTGCTTTCCTGAAAAAGTAAACCTGATGCTGAACACCTGAAACATTTCAGATAGGTTTGTGGGTTTTTAAAAATGTGGAATAAAGACATTGATATAACTTCAATATTTCAATTTAAAAATTAATTATTTTTTTAAAGAAAAGCCTTTTAAAAAAAAAAAACCACTAGAAATTTTGAGTATAAGCCTCAGCTCCAACTTCAATGTTTGTCCTCTTTTGCTGTGCAGCATTATTAATGTACAGAGGCTGGGAAACTGTTTAGAAGGTTAAGAAGATGTGCAATCAGTTGGTCCTCTTAAATGCTTATTATATGCTCAATAGACCTGAGCTGGTCCCATGGTGTCCCTTCAGCCCATCCCACAATTTTATCAATGCATGTGCTTTTCCATTGGTGAAGTGCTTTTCCTCAGGTGTTTTGTGGAACCCCATCCCACTGTGTGGCAATTCAGTCTGGCTGTTCTAATGGCATTTCCAACGCTCTGTGCAAACCCAGACAAAGAGCACAACAAACCTCTGGTGCAGCCCAGGTAACCAGAGCAGGAGAGCATTTGTGGGAGTTTTCCTAAGGCTGGGAAGGCTCAGAGGTGTCCCTGAACATCCCTGGCTGTGCCTGAGGAGAGCCATGAACCACCATGGCAGGGGGCTCTTCATCCTCATCTTCCCTTTGCCCAACCCATCCAGTGTCCACGAGGGCTTGAACACTTTGGTGCTCCTCTTTTCTGGAAAGACTTAATCCCACAGTTTGTGGTTCTTAGCAAACATTTCACCACACAAATTACTGGCCTAAATGACAGTAGCCCCAAGCCTGCCTATTCAGCTGGCAGCGTTTCCAAGGGGCTGGAACAGCAGCTGGGCATCTGCAAGGCACAGGATCTCACCCCAGTGATTTCCTCCCCCCTGCAAAGCAGCCCAGGGAAAGATGGGGAGATTCATGTCAGAGCCCTTCCTGTCCATGCTTCCCAAGGGAATAGTAAAGACATTCAAGTTTTGACTTGAAAAAACTCATTAACTCCAACAAATTTGGGGTGGCTTTGTGCTGATTAAATTATTTGCCCAGTCCTATTGAACACTGAATAAATGTAGTCATTCAAATGTTGGATAGTGTAGTAAAGGCACTTTTTCCTCTCTAAAGGTGTAATTCTTTTGCATGAGATTTAGACAGCAGATATTGACAGAAGAATAGATAATAGATAATTGATGTCAAAGGCTGAATAAGAAAGTTGTCGATCAGCCAGAGTTTAAGTTATCTCTATGTAAAGTAATATAAAGTAACGATGATTTATTGCTTGGAAAAGTTGACAGAATGAAAACATTCTTTGGAATTGCTCGTGAATGCAGATTGATTTTTCTAAAGAACTCTACCCAGACCTATTTCTCTTCCAAAAGAATGCTGCTGGTTCTAATTATATGTATTTTACAAAATTGCATTTCTAAAAACTTATACCATCAGAACACCAAACACTCTATCTTTAATACTCATTGGAAAGAGGAGTATTTTCAACTGTCTAATTTGATACAGTAAAGAGATAAGAAAAGGTGTGATTTGGTTTTTCAACATCCTTTAGGTGCTTTGCATCACACAGCCTATAGCAGCTTCTCCTATTAAACCTCATGGAAATGGAATAAAATGAAAACAGCAATAGCCTCTAAGGCATGATTCACTAAGTAAAAGATGAGTATTGGAGGAGTAAAATGTTAGCACTGGAAAAAGGTGACCTGTTTAAAATGTATTTCCTTAATATCAGGACAGCATCCAGTTTAGGAGTGCTTCTTCCATGTTTCATTTAGCCACCTCTCACACTGGAAATCTGCTTTGAATCCAGGAAATAATCTCATGCTCTTTCCAGAGTTGGAAACCCATTGCACACAAACCACCAGAGGTATAAGTTACACTTCACAGGGATCCATCTATGCAGAAAAAAAAGCTCAATATGCTCCTCAACTTAAGTTCTGGATGTTTTCCAGAGTCATAAACATGGCATCCCATCATCTGTGCCTTTTCTAATTTTTTCCTGTTATCTTTATGAAAAAGACCTTCTCTGTGTTAGTGACATGTTGGTATCCTGAATCCAATGAGATCCATTCCTGACTAGAACACCTTTTATTCTGTTACTAGATTCTTATGCTGTTTTCACAGACTGTGTTTACAACTCCTTATATTGTTGAGTTTATACTACTCTAGAATTTCATATATAAATTCAAAGGTGCTTGAAAGAAAGCACAGCACTTAAAATAGCTCAGGCCACTCCCCTAAAATATTAACCACTGGTGTAACTCCATGAGAGCTACATCAGGCATAAGTTTAACCTTACTTTTTTGTTTTAAATCAAAAGAAATTGATTTCTTTAGCAAACACACCCTAAACCACAGGATCAAAGGCAACAGAACCACTATAAACCCTCTTATTTCTTTTCCCCCTTCCACCTTCCCCAAAAGCTACAGGGCAGCCTGTAAACTGACTTTTAAGCATACCAATTTTGGACCAGCTGATTTTGCTAAGATCAGTTCTCAGCTGTTGGCAGTGATGTCACTGGTTAACGCTTTGTAGCCCACAGACTGCTGGAATGATTCATCCTGTCTCTGTCTGTCTCTGTAGGGATCTTGCATTTGATGCAAGATCCCTACAGGAGCCAATGAGTAGATTTGGCAGTTGCTAAACATATCTATCTATCTATCTATCTATCTATCTATCTATCTATCTATCTCTCTCTCTCTCTCTCTCTCTCTCTCTCTCTCTCTCTCTCTCTCTCTCATCTATCTATATTATCTATCTATCATCTATCATTTATATAGATATATATATGAAATGTATTGTTTTCTGTGAGACTGAGTTAAGCTTGCACTCATGTAATTGATTCTGCAGAGAAAAAAAAACTAGAGACAAGAGTTTTTTCTTGAAAGTAGAAGAATGTTTAAATAATTAATGGATCACACCTTGGTATCCCAGTGCATTTTCAAGAAACATGTCGTAAAGCATTCTGTAAGGAAATACTATATAGACAGAAATGAAGCTTAATGATTTTGGATAAAAAATGTATTAAGATCGAACCTGTAGTAATCAATGTTTTATAATATTGCAAAAGTAAACCTAAACCCCAAGATTTCCTGGGAATATTACTCTAAAATTTCCACATATCATACATTTCTTTGGGGTTGAGAAATGTGTTTCCATGGTAAGGAAGTGGTGCTTCCATGGAGTTTTTGTTTTCAACTTTCCATTGCAAACTATTAGACTAAAATAGAAAAAATAGATACAGGCAAAGTGTAGACATCAACACTTTGTCAGATGCAGAAGTTAGACAAAACTTTTGAATCAACAGTAGCCATTAAAAAATTCAGAAGCTTCAAATGAGCAGTGCAGTGGTGTAAAAACTGAATCAACAAAACCAGAATCAACAAGAGCCAAGCGTGCCCATATTTCGATGCTGCACAAACGCTCGCGCTTGTTTACAGCCCCGGCTTGTTTACAGACCCTCCGTGTCCTCTGCCAGAGCTCAGGGCTGGCAGACACCCGATCTGAGAGCTGTGCAGGGGCACTGGCACCGTGCTGTCCCCAGGCTGGCAGTGTCTGCCCTCTCCTGTCACCCCTGAGCAGTGAGATGGGGCAAACATCACGCAGCCAACCCACGCTGCAGCCCTGGGCTCCACCAGCCCCTGCAGCACACACCTCCTGCCATGGCCTGGGAATGGCTGAGGAAAGGATAAAGTGGTTGCTGCAGAAAATGCCATTGGACAGGGCTGAAGCTGTTTTGTGGGGAAGGAGGTGCAGTCTGCTGAGATAGGAGTCCTGCTCTCAGAGCCTACACCATTTGTGCAGGTAGGGCAACAAAAACATGGTGCCATTGTAAGATGGATGTTGTGCTCTTCATTGTCCTTCCCTGAAGGTCCTGTGCTCATTTTCAGCCATCTGTTGGATTCTGCTGGGCTCTGCATGGATACCTTCCAGGTGAGAACCTGGCAAGTGAGGCCCATGTCCCGTTTCCTGCACACATCCACTGTTCCTTTACCCGTTTATCAGGCAGGAGCAGATTGGTGTTGATCCCAGTCTTATCAGTTGAAAGTAGAGAGAATCCAGGATGTCACTAGAAAGACAGTGATGGCCTTTGCTCACTTGTCTCTGCTAAAAGATGTTTCATCTCCTTACGTGTGAGATTCCCTCCCCACAGGTGGCACTGTCACAGAGAATGGACACTGTACACGTTCACATTTTGTCCTTACTGTTCAATGCCTCAATCTGTGTGCTCTCCCAGGGTGTTCTGACTGCTGAAGATTCCCTGTGGGTTCTCAGTTGCCCATCTTTTCAGGAGTAGCTACAAGCTCCACATTTCTCTTCAGAAAGCCCTTTATTTTTCAGAAGATGTGCCATTGTTCTGTGAGCTTCTTCAGCACACAGAGCTGTGTGAGTTAATTTAAAAAGGCAAAGAAAATCCTGGAAAGACATTCAGCGATGTCACGCACTGAAAATGCTGCTACACTGTGAATCACAGGCCACCAATACCTTTGCTGGAATGAATCAAAGTAGCTCTTCCTTGTTGTGTTGGAGTCATAGTCAAGCCCTTTCTCATATTTCAATTCCATTTTGTGTCTCCTGTGGTTGTACACAAATTCCACAGTTGAATAAACAGACTTTGGTGATGATTACTTGGAACTTTAGGGGTTAACAGTGTTCTTAGCCTTTTCTTTAATTGGTGTTTACTCTCTTGATGCCTTTCCATGTGCAGGGTATAAAATATTCCCCAGAAAGAGTTTTGCCTAGCACCAGGATGTTATTCCTTGACAGAAAGTTGTGAAGTGCCCCTGTTGCAGTGCCGTGTTAAAAGTCTGTGAGAAACACACCTGCTACAAAGCATAGACAGTGGGCTGAGAAATGGTTTAGTGTGCTCAAAGAGGGCTCTGCTCACACTGCAAGGCAAGTGCATTTGGGTGATTCCACAAAGGATTTCAGCATTTGATCCCCCTGAGGATCTCCTCTAAAGGGAGATCCTCAAGGGGAAGAGTTGGCCTGGGGATATGAGGTAATGTGGTCTTCCACATTATGCACAGAATTACACACAGAAGGCAAGAACAGAATTCAAACTTTGGCCTTTCTGTGCTAATTATGAATCTGAAGAGGTGGACTGTGGAGAGCTCAGAACCACTACCAACCTGTTTCTACCTGAGATGGCTGAATCAGTCAGTTCCAACTAAAATCCTTCCTGTGCCTTGCATCAGTTTACCCCACTTGCGATACAGACACAAATAGCAGCTCAGATCCCCACAGCTGTGAGGCTATAAATCCATGCTCATATTTGTGCAGCTCACGTCTCTTGTTTGTGCTGAGAAGAGATATTGGCTTTCAAGAGGGATCTCCTACCACTCAAAGTCATTGGCACGGAGGTTAGCAACGTCTTTAATGCTCTCTGTACCCTCCTTAAAAAACTGAACTGCTGCTGGAGGTCAAAGGCCACTCCTAATTCCCTTAGTATGGAAGGATGTGGCTTTGTAGAGGGCTTGGTTAAGGCCAACAGCTCTTGATGAGCACCTGTGTTATCCTCTATGAGCACTCAGACAGCAAGGAGCTCCAAAACCAATGCAGAGCTCTAGACAGATGGATCACAGGATCACAGAGCATGTTGAGTTGGAAGGGAACAGACCAAGTGCCTCAGCCAGTCCTCATACAGCTTCCTCTCAAGGTCCTTCACCACCTTTGTAACCCTCCTTTGGGCATTCTCTTAATATTCTATTAATAACTTAATATCTTGCATTGTGGTGGCCAAAACTGCACATAACATTCACTGGGTATAGGGCTGTAAATCTATTAGACAAGGAGACTTCCTTCTGGAGGTTGCAATTAAAAACATCATCATCTTGTCTGCTTCCCAGCTTTCAGAAAAAGCAGCAGTGATCCAGCTGAGAAGGTCCTGCAGAATGCACACATAAGGAGAGCACTTGGTTCTGTTGGGAGAGGAGCTAGGAAATGTCATTTGGAAGGTGAACACACCAGCTGGGAAATAGAGATTTCTACCCCCATCAAATTAGCTTGTGCTAACTTGTTGCACAGTGAACTTGCATCTAAAATTCAGGAACAGAGGAAGCTTTGTCTGGCTGCTTAGTCCTCTTTAGGTGTACAGGTGGAAGATATTTCTGTGCAAATAAAAACAATGCTGATAGGCTGAAAAACCACATAAGGAGGAAACTAGCATTTATATATTGATGATTTATTCAACAGTAATTTTATTCTGTGATCTTATCCAAATATAGGTCTGTATATAATCTGTCAGCACACTTGTTGTTGCCCCTTGTAACTGGTGTAACCCATTCACAGACTCTACCTCCTTTCATATTAAACCCCAACTCTAACTTAAAGTTAAAACCACCTCTTCCTACTTACTCTAGGAGCACAGATGTAATTTAGATAAATACAGGTTTAACTGAACTTCCCATTAAAAACCAAGAAGGGAATGCAAAGATTTAAAAAACGTGCATGGTCTAAAGTGTAAGGAACCACCCCAAACAAGATTGACTGAAGATTTTGCAGCAAGGCTTTTTTTTTTTTTTTTTTTTGACAGAATGCTAGATCTAGTTGAATGATGTCCCTTTAATTTTGCTGCCTCTTCTGCCCCCAGCAATATCTGCTTTCCATGGAATTTTGCCTCTCTGAGAAACCGAACATCTCTCTATTCTCCAGACATCTGTTTAAGAATGATGTGCTGTCAGTTATAATTGTGGCTGGGGGCTTTGCACTGCTGTTTACTCTTTGGCTCTGGGCTCCCTTCATCATCCTCCACACGGGGGGATTCCTTGGATGCACCCCACCTGGTCAGCAAGAGGCAGAAGTCCCCATGAAAGAAATAATCTCTCTCTCTTTGTTCCTTCTATTTTCACTCCTTCCTCTCTCTAGATTCCAAGCCTTTGCCTTTTATTTCTTAGTCTTGCTCCCTGATTTCTCATCTCCTCACATTGCACAACAAGAGTTTCCCTCTCATGCTGCCTCCTAACAGTAGAGAGATCATCAAGAATGAGACTGTTTTCTTGGCTTGCTGGTAACTCCAAAGCAAACAAGCCAAATCATTGTTTAAAAACTGTGTAAATAAAAGGATACTCTGAGTATTTTTTTTCCAAAATTCTGAGAAATTGAGAAAACAAACTCTTGATGGATAAAAGTATTTCTCTTGGCCAGATGGGACATAATTATTCTGGAAGCACATGAGGTTTTTCATACTGAATTTCAACACTTGTTTTTCAATCAAAGTGAAGGAAATTGTGTAATTAAAAGTGGTTTCAGACACAAAAACTTCTGAACTGTCATTTTGGAAGATGTTTCAATAGGTTTCCCTTTTTCAAATATTTTTTTTCACAAGAAGACTTCAGCAGAAAAGAAACAATCTTTCAGATGTCTCTATCCCGGCCTCCTTACCTTGAACAATGAAGCAAAGCTTCAGAAAATCAGTTTATTCTGGTTTTATTGGTATGCAGGGGCAAGCAGCCTCACTGGGCTCCATTCCAGTGCTTGGTATCACAGTTGATGTGGCAGGGCTGGTGAAAGAACCAGAAAAAGTCATCAGGAAGCAGGAGAAGATGACCACTCCATTTAATTAATATAGATGCTAATGTGATGGGCTGCTTGAACACTTGAGTCTATTTGGCTTCAAATATTGGATCATATAAATTCCATGCACCCAAAGTTTGAAAGAATGAGGAATTTTGGAATTTGGATCTCAGCATACGTTCCCATCATTCACTCTAGTGGTGAAAATGAGACTTTATTATGTCTCATTCTTGAAACAATTCCTGCCTCTCTGAAGTAAATGGGAATTGTGATCAAACTCACCTGCAGCTGAACTGATTTGCAGGATTTGACATCAAAACATTTAGTTCATGATTTCAGTGAATCTGAGTTTTAAGTTACTACAAATGGCTATTTAAAAAAGACAAATGAAACAGAAAACATCTCTGTGGGTTGTCAAACTTGCCTCATAGTACAGACTTCCAGGCTAGACTAGAACTATATGATCTCCAGTAAAATAAAAGCAGAGAATTTTTTAAATGGCTTTTCAAAATTGGAGGTTGATCAGTTATGTGTCTTCACGTTTCATATAGAAATGTCATAATTTTATTATATACAAATTTCCTGTCTCTTCTTTTGAATGAACTTTTAATGATTCTTTGGAAGCTTGGTACTTACTTTTGTATTAAGTATCAGTTTGCATTTTGGCCATCCTTAAGGTATTACCAAAACTTACAGCTAACCTAAAACATTCAGTCACAACCCTTTAAAGGATGGCTCCTATTTAAATTATGGCTGTCCTGTGATGTTACCAGGGTGAAATGAGAGATGTTAAGCTATCCCAAGGTGGACTTCATAATTCTACCTCTTTATATCAGGCTAGTGATTTTCATTAGCTTTATAAAAAGATATTTTTGCATTGAATGCTTTCCAGAAACTGTTTAATGGATTATCAAATGCAACTTGGTTATGGCAAAACCAATGGCAAGATTCACTATAAACATCAAATGAACCTGATCTTATATTGGTGGGAATCAAATTCCTGGAGGAGCAGTACCACAAATATGTCAGTCACTGTAGTGATGCCCAAATTCCACATGATGACAATCATATGTTCCATTATGAAGAAAACTTTAACTTTGGTAATGAATACAGGTCATGCTTAAAGTACGTTGAATTACATGTTGACCCACAGGCCTACTAACAAGAAGAATTCCTTTAAAGAGAAGAGCTGTAACACATAGTTTGTTGAAATGTGGCAGAGATAGGATTTATATAAATCTACTCCTCTCTAGAGTTTAGTTTCATAAGAAAGAGGAAACACATATAATGTGAAAACCTTGAAACCTTAAATGTCCTCCAGAATTGTAAGATTTCTGGAGATGTGTCCAGTTCTGGCCTCACAGTTGCCCCTATCCAATACATCCCCTGGAATTTGCTGGAGGTCCCTCTATCCCTGTGCATGAGGGCTGTCAATTACTACAATTCAACATAATGTCACTAAATAGCTGAGAAGGGCAAACATTTCTGTATACATGGCCCAGAAGAAAACCAAACTGCCTTTTCACTGATACTCACACTCTTTCAGTGTTCCAAAGACAGTCCCCACTCATTCAGCCCCAAGACAGACATGTGTGGTGCTGATATCACTGATCTATAGACTGGCATTTATGTTAAAATTGATCTTCCTACACCTCACCAGCATGGCAAATTCCCCATTGGCTGTAAATCTCAAAGACTTATACATTAACGAATCTCGTATTTCTGAATTTGTCATAAGAGGAATTTTAAAATATGATGGAAAGATTTCACATCTCAGGCTAGATCTTAGGTGCAGGAATATATTTTTATGTTTTCTGGATCAGCCCCATGGTACAGCAGCTATTTATGGTGTGACTGAATAGTGAGAATAGAAATAGACCAACTGTGACTCACTTTCAAAAAAATATTTGGTGTCTGACATACGACCTAAAATTTGGCCAAACAATTTCCTGGCCAGGGGCCATATATGCCGTATCTGAAGCTGAAGATATTTTACTGTAATTTGTGGCAGTGGGAGGGGAAAACTGGATTTATGGTGGAAATAATCCTAACCACAGTTAGGGTAGAGTTGCCACTGTCTCGTTACAAACTGCCATTTTTTTCCATGATAATTTTTGCTTTTCTTTTTGCACCTTATATTCATAGAAGGAACCCACATCTGAATCAGTTGTGCAAATATTTAAATGAGCTAAGTTTCTTTCTGCCAATTTAATTTGAGTTTCCTTCATCACCCATCTCCACAATAAGTAAGTATTTAGTGTCACTTACAAGATACCCCCAAACTGCTTCTGTGAGTTAGCAATTACTGTCTCCTGAATAAGTGTTCAATGTACAAAGAGAGTATAATAATTATATTCTTTTACCTTTTGTTTCCCTGCTTTCCAGAAAAGGTGAAGGACAAGGGGATATGTACAGAAATAGATGTGTAATTGGCAGGGCATTTGGAGAACCTTGTTTTCCTGTGTAGAGCAGGGTGAAGGTCTGATTCTTAATCCAAACTGACTGTTTCTTCAAGGCATCTTTACAATGTTCCCAGCCATTTGATTTCTGAAATCCCAGCTTCACTGGGCTGTTTAATTTGTTAAAACTGAGATTTTACAGCTATTCTAAAGGACCTAGAACCCATGTGTGAGTGTAGTCACCTGCTCTGCCACCAAATTCACAGGAGTGCTCAAGGGGCTATGATGATCAGGCTGGAGTGGTGATGGCTGCTCTGATGCATGAATATGCTCCTGCAGAGGGGCTCTGCAGAACCTCTCTCTAGTGACCACCAAGGAGAGGTCTTTTGCCTGAAAACATTTTTTAAATCAGACACACTGAACTTCCAGGAATGCCTCTTTCTTCATATTTTGGTATCTGACACACCTTACCTCAAACCAACCCCCCAATTGTGAGTTTTACAGTTCTAAAGAAATTTATCAACATCATTTTATAACAACCACATGCACAATCGTGCCAGAGGCAGAGCTGCATTAGCTGGTTTATGTAATTTAGTCTACTTCTTATTGGGCTTAGAGGATTCTGTTGCACTAGATGCAGAACTGTTCTGGTAAGTGCAGATAGAGACAGATACTATGCAACAGCCTTTGAGCCTATGTCTATACTAAGAAATGTAGATTAGCAAGTAATATGTTTAAATCTTTGTGTGCTATAACATCAGCATGCTATCTTCTACACAATATAATTTCCTTGAAACAAAAATGTAATAATCTTTTCTTATACTCTTCTATAGATTTTCCTCCACATATTTTACTAAATATTTTTTCACAATCTCAGTGTTCTTTGAAATCTATTTCATCCATGTATTTTTACCTGATATTTTTTCACTTCTAGTCCCTTGTATTTGATTATTTATTCAGGTAGAATACTTGTTAATAATATTGCACTCTCTCCCACCTCAGATGGCCAGCCTCATGGAGATCACACATGTCACCCACCTGCCTTGTATTACCAGACACAAGAATTTGTGTCTCGTTTGTCTCAAAGCAAAGTTTGTATCTCACTAGCTGCAGAATTTCTCTGCAGCCTCCACAATGCTTTAGTTTTGTCCAGTTCTGCTTTAGTCTCAGTTCTCTTGGTTTCTGTCATGAAAATTTGCCTCATCATAATAGCATGAGATAATCCCCATAATCCTTCTCAAAATCCTTCTCCCCACACATTCAGAACACTACTTGCCCTAATGAGGACTATTGTCCAGTTTTACAGGTGGGAAGTTCAGGTTGTATTTAAGATTCCTATTCAAGCTGCTAAAAAGGGCATCAAGGCTGCTTTCCACTGGTTGTGGAGAAAACCAGAATCTGGTAGAGCTGCAGCCTGCGCAGTCTAAATAACATTGCTCTGGAACCAAGAGTGATGCTCCTGCTGTATAGTGGTTGTAGAGATGAGGTGTTTGTTTTCACATTGAATACTGAAACTCAAACCTCTTCAGGGCAGGGGGATTCTAAATTCTGTGCTCACTGGGCCAGGTCTCCGTGGTGTCTTGGAGCCCAAAACTCTGAGAAAGGACAGCACAGGCATGGGGAATACATGTGTGGATCTGGCCCAGTGCACACAGGCATGCTGGAGTGTCAGCAGAGCTGGGAGCCTTCCCCAGCCCCAGCTGGTGTCTGTGCAGCTGGCCTGGCACATCCTGACAGCTCAGCAGAGTCTGCCCAGCTTCAGACCAGGAGTGGGCATTCATTCCTCTGCTGACTACCTGGCCAGCTCTGACCTGACCAATGTGCTCCATGGGGCAGAAAGCAGGGCCAAAACACATCCTTCTTGCTTCCTGCTCATGTCAGACCTGGCTGGGCTTCCTTGGGACAGAGACACTGAAAGCCACACCATGGGGAGTTTTCTCCATGTGGCCCATCACGTCTGCTGCTGCAGGCTGCAACCCTGCCCAAGCTGCTTCTCATCCTGATTTTGCAACCTCTTTGCTGGATATTTTTCTTGAATCCCTGTTTAGATTGTTGCAGATTCTTTGAGCTGATTCACCCCAGGATTATTGTCAGGATAAAAAGAAAGTATTCAGGGAAAAGGGGAGGAATTTAGAGCAGCCAGTGTAAATGTGATGTAGGCACACAATGAAATACTGTGGGAAGCCTTGCGTGAGAGCAGATCAGTGATGGTGTCCTTCAGGAGAAGAGACCTTAGAAGAATCAAAGCCCAAATTGTGCAGACATCTTTGTTGGGTTTGAGGATGTGCAGTCCCACCCCAGTTCTGAACGTGCTGTGGGGGTACCCCCCTTGTCTTTAACAGTGTGTTGTTTCCCAGCCCCAGGTTGTGATAAAGGCTTAGTGTGGAAACTTTAGAAATGGAACTGTTGAAATCTGTAGAGGTGCTGCACCGTTTTGTACACATATGCCTGCACTTTGCCAGCACTTTCTATATAAATGATTCCCAGATTTCCAATTGTATTTTGTTTATAGACACGTTTTGCTTATCGTAAATTGCATATGGTTTTACCTCTAGCTTTGGGTCTGATCCTTCCACAAAGAGTTTGGCCAAGAGAAAGAGTAGGCAATCCACTGTTTGTTAGCAGTTCATTTTACATATAAATATAGATTATATATATGTATGTGTATAGATATAGATATATCTCAGTGGGTTTGATACTGGGAGGTGCTGAGCTCTCTTAATCTCTTGTGAAGTCAACAGGAGTTGAGGGCACTCAGCACTTCCCGGAGGTGGTCAGAAATCAGCAGTTTTGGGCAACCTCTTGCTTAAGAATTCACTACCTAAAGTACCAAAAAAAGGAGATAAGCTTCTTAAAGCCTTCCTTAAATGCCGGCACCTTGAGATTGTAACTATTTATGTTTTACCACTTTTTCCACATGCAAAATGTGTTGCATGTTTTTTTTTTTTTTTTTTTGTTGGAGTTTTAAGGATCAGATTGATGAAGGAGACTTCAGAGCCAGACGTACAGCATAAGAGACAAAGGTTTAGTAATGAGTTCAAAATTTACAAAACACAGAAGCAAATATGGCTTTAATACATGATGTGACCCTTTATAAGGCTTGAAATTACTCTTCAAAAATCATTCTGGCTTGACTTCAGAGCCAAGTGGATTGTGGGATACCACAGATTGACTTTGAGTAGTGGGTTGGTATTGCAGGAATTTTTTAATTTCCTGTAACTCACAACAATTTTCTTCCAGTTAGACCTTATCCTGCTGCAGAGTATTTACTGAACAATTTAGTACAGTGTATAAGCCAGATCAGAGGCACATGCATGCACTCATGCACTTACACACACACACAGAGTAAGGAAAATTAAAGTATTAATAGTCAAATTTGAAATGATCAAAAGAGAATGGTTCAGTGTGGTGATGTTTACATTTTAATGTGCATTTTATATTTAATTTCTAAGTAGTGATGTAAGGGGGAGGAAGAAACTTTGGCTGAAACAGATTTTTTCTATTTTTAGGAAAATAAAAATTGTTTAAGCTGCATTAATGAACAGAAAATAATTTGGGAAAACTGGTTATTATCATTTATAACAGTCTGTTAATTATTTCTTCAAACACATTCTCAGAAACTCTCCAAGATACCCAATTTGCAGGATTTAAAAAATGAAATAAACTTCATTAAACTGATGAAGCTGCTTATGTATTTTTAAACAGTAAAGCAGCACTAAAAGGATCCCTATACATCAAGGGAAAAAATATTTAATACCACAGAACTTCACGTGCTCATTGCATTTCAGTTGTCTCCCAGGTATTGCAGGGCAATTAATATAATGTATTTGAAAGTTAAAAATACAAGGCAGGAGGTGTGTTATAACAAAAAAACCAACCCACTATGGATGATGGCAATGCATTTGGGTCACAGATACACATTTACATCTACTATTGATTTAAAAAAGCTTCTTGGTGTGAATGGGCTATATATACGTATTGTTAAAGAAAAAAATTACCAAGAAATCTAACATGGTTTGCAAGTGATTTATGTAGGCACACATACACACTCAATGCTTATGTATGTGAATTTATGGCATGTTTTATCTCTTATCAAAAATCTATTAATGTTCAAGGAAAGCCTTTGCAAAAATTGTAATTAGGTTTGCACCAGGCCTTGAAGAAGTGGGAAGAGAAGATTGCATAAAACATCTGTATGTTATGACGAAAATAGGATGTGTATTATCACCATAATACTGGAAGGAGAATGTTTGAAAAGGAAAAATTAATACAGTACCTTTAGAAAAAGCTTTCTTCAAATTCGTGATAGTAACAATGTTACCTGGCCATGCAAATAAAAAATCAAAATGTAGAAAAAAGAAAAGCCTGATTCCCCCAGTGAAATAATTTAATGTTTCTTTAACTTCTGTATGCCAAATAGGAAGTGATCATAACCTCTAGCATTTTAGAAAGCAGGATGTATGATGGGATTTATTAGTAGATACAGAGTAAATAATGCTTATTGAATTTCAAGGTAACTTTATTTTCTGTTACCTACCAGTGGAAAAGTCTCTTTTGAAATAACACTCATTAGAAATTGAAGGTTATACTGGCAAAACAGACTTGAATCCTTCAAAAATAGCCCCTAGTAAAAGTCATAGAAAGATCTAAAGCCAAGCCTATGACAAAAAAAAAAAAAAAAAAAAAGAAAAAAAAAGAAAAAAGAAAAAAGAAAAAAGAAACTTAATATGCAGGGAAAGTTTTTAATATGTGAGCCAGACACAGAAATATTGCTCCTCTTTGAAATGAGCAAGGATTTGATGAAACACTAAAGGGTTTCCTATATTTTACTTTATTGGACAGCAACAAGTAACTCAATGAAAGTATATCCTGAGAAACTGAATGCTTCTCAGAATCAGCTCAGTGCTTTAACAAGCACACTTCCCTAGGACACAGGAATATTCCCAAGTGACAGGAATTGTGTGCAAATTGCACCCTCAGCTCTTCACCTAAACCCCAGCTGGAGCCCTTCTATTGACTTAACGGGGCTTTGGATCAGGCTCCAAAATAATGAAGGGACAAATCCATTGAAGTCTTTATTTATGTCTAGATTGTTTTCCCTCATCAAAGGCTCCCCCGAGGCTCTTCCTCCTGCATTCTCCTGTGCAGAGTTTGCGCCTACCCGTAAATCAAGCTTCATCCCTGCTCCCTGGAATCTCACAGATGAAACTGGGATTTGTCTCCTTTTTGCTCCTGTGGACTCCTTCACAGCTGCTCATATTCCTCTTAGTTCTTGGAGTTGCTCAATCAGTGGATTCTTGCCTGTTGCAAGTGTTGCCATAGCTAAAATATTGGAGTGTCCAAGAAGAATCAGTCAAAGAAAAGAAATAATCTTTATGCTCCAGTAGTGCCAAGCAAAGAGAAAAAAAATAAGGGGCTGTTTCTGCCTTATCATGGACATGAATAAGGTCCAGGTACAGTGAAGCCTTTGGATCTACTTTGACTTCTCTTTCCACTTGGATGGCCTGCTACCTTCACTCGCCAAGACAAGCACTGTTGCACCATTAGAGTATTAGAAAAATTATGCCCCATCTACTTGGCCACAGAAATCCAGGGATTTTTTGCATCCAGGCCAGATGATGGTCTTTAGCTGTGTATGAAATGGGTATTTACCCTGCTCTAGGCTATGATCCCTATGCCCCTTCACATATACAGGGTCACTGTCCAACGAATTCCAGTTTTAGGCTGGGGGCCTAATCTCTTAATGTCCTAGCAAATTATCCCACAATCCTGCAGAGTGTAAGGTGAATACACAGCCAGGAATCACTTTGCCAAATGCATTCATTAGGACACAAAAAGAATCATGAAACATCTGAGATCTGGAGACAGGTCTTGTTAAGAGGTCAAATTTATGGGGTAAATTAATTTTTAAAAAATCAGGTAAATCCAAGTTTTAAACACTTTTGGAAAACATTTCAGGAATTTCTTCTTTCATAAGGAATTTTCTGGTAAATGATTGGAACGGTATTGAATTCTCAAACGGTATCTGATTCTCAAAAACCCCACTGATGTTACATCCATTTCTCACCATTGCTGCTGGATTTGTTTAAGGAGGAGGAAATAGATGAAAGACATAATCATTAATTCTGCAGGGAAAGCACTATGATTCCACAGCGGTGTATAGCACATCTTGGGAATCTCCCAGAAGTAACTTTTGGTTTTGCTTGGATAAATTCTCAGTGATCTGCTCTTCTTCCACAGGTGAGTTTCCTAAGGGAAATCTCATATAAATCTCCTCCTCCTCCATTTGCACAGTTCTTGTGTGAGATGACATATAAGCAACATAGGTTCTAAAAAAATCATCTCTGATAAAATCCTGTGCACTGTGATTTTAGCAATCTTCACATGACCCACTCAGCATATCTGAAAGACAAATGAGAACAAGGGAAAGGACTGTCAAATAGAGAAAGAACAGAACATCAAGCTTCAAAAGAGGGGCTGGCCTTGTGCATGCTGCCCTGCATAAGGAGTCAGGCAATCTGGATTCAATTCCCAGCCTTTCCACAAATCTTTGGTGAAAGTAGAATAGGGGGTTTTTTTCCCCCTGATGCTCTTGGTAAGTTATTCAAAAGCATCTGGGATGTTCCCTGCTTTTCTCTATCAGGGAAAAGGCAGGAGTATTATCAGCCATGCTAACAAGTCAATTTGACAGGTCATTGTTGGATGAATAAGCTGCTCCTGATGACAAGTGCACTAGCTCACTTATGACTGTGAAGCTTTTGGAGGGTTCACTCATCAGAGCATTTGGTTACAATCCCTCCTTTGAGTTATTTAATCAGTATCTCCTGTCAGGCTGCAGTGCCAGGCCAGGAGACTGAAAGGAGGCAGAAATAGATGACCAAAAGGGAAGACAATTCCTAATTATCAAGCTGTATATTTAGTCCTGAGGAGTCCCCAAACAGCAGAGGGTCAGCTCAGTGATCACACTGGAGCTGTGCTCCAGTTTGATATTTTAAGCAAACTCTTTCAGCCAGCGGCAGGTTCACAGTCAGGGAACAATGGGAGCAGGGCTGCTTCACATTTCTGACATACCAGTGATGCCAATTTATGAATTCTTCTATAAATCTCTGGAGATACAAACCATCTGTAAAGAATAAAAAGACAACAACATTTATGCATTTGGTTACACATAAGAGCAGTGAATATGTTTTGTTTAGACAATTCCCATGAATTCCAGTCTCAAGAATCACTGACAGCATGTCTTGTTTGTGAGTTTTAAATAATGACAGCAAAGCAGAGTTTCCAGATAGCTTTACAAAAACATAGATTAATAAGTGACTGCCTTCCCATTTGTTTTTGTTACTGTGCCTTTTAAAGGGACAAGATACAACCTATTTGAATATGCTAGTGGCTGAGCAAAAATAAAAGAGCTTATCTGCTAATTTAATTTTATCTCCTAAATCAAAAGCAGTTATTATAGGAGCATCAGTTAAGTCTTAATTATATGTTTTTGCTTCTTGAAACTTCTTCATAGAAGAAGTAATAAACAATGAGGTATGAGACGGACTTAGGGTATTTTTCCAGGTCTTTTATCTTCCTTTGACCTTGGAGGTTATGTGTACAAAATATATTGCAGGATTAGGCCTGAGAAAATTAGGATTTATCATTTTTGTGATGCTTAGAAGAATTTGCCATTGTATGGGTATTATTTTTCAGTGCTTTGCCAGGTTTCAGGGGAAACCTATATTTTATTCCTCAGAATGACCTCCTACCATATCTAAATAGAAAAGAACAACCTGTCATCTGATTGACAATGTAGAAGTGCTACCACGTAGTCTTTTCTTAAACTCAGAAGGGTAAAAAAAAGGAAGATGAGGGGAAAAAAACATTTATTGTCAGATTAAAATGAGTTGGGAACATGCTTCTAGAGTAGTGTTTGCTTAGCCTGAGCTGAAGCAGAAGTTCTGAACTGCTTAATGATATCAATGTACCTTAAAAGAAATTATTTTATAGGAAAGCTTGGTTCATAGCAAAATTTATCTCTTTTCAGTGCAAGTTCCTTCTAGTCTGGGCTGCAGCCTTGCTACAGTAGAAAAAAGGAAACCATTAACAGACAAATCTGTGGAAGGATTTGGAGCACAAGTCTGGTGAGGAGTACTTGAGGGAGCTGGAGGAGCTTAGCCTGGAGAAAAGGAGGCTCCTGGGAGGACTGATCACTCTCCATAACTGCCTGACCGGAGGGTGGAGCCAGCTGGAGGACAAATTCCCAGGTAACAAGGATGAGAGAAACCGGCCTCAAATTGCAGCAGGAGAGGTTTAGATTGGATATTGGGAAAGATTTCTTCACCAGAAGAGTGGTCTAGCATTGGAACAGCTGCAGTAGTGCAGCCACCACCCCTGGAAGGATTTAAAAGACTTGAGGATGTGCCACTTGTGGATTAGTGGTAGGCTTGGAACTGCTGGGTTAATGGTTGGAGTCAATGATCTTAGAAGTCTTTTCCAACTTCATTGATTTTATGGTTCTGTGATTCTACTTCTCTGATGGGAAAGAGCAAGCTGACTCATTATCAAACCTGTGCTTCTTCTAATAATGGCTGAACAGCCTGAGTTATTTGACCTCACAATAATTTTCCCTAATATTTCACCTACGTGCAGTACCCTTCTGTCTCATACCAACAAGTTGTAATTATACAGCTGCACTGGTGTTAGCACCACTGTGATTTCTGCCAGGTTGTCTTGCCATGCAGACAGACATTTGAATCAAAGTGGGTTCATATTATTTTAATCTATATCTCAGCTGTATATATAGAACCATTATAATTACTCTCTGCAAAATACACTGTCTTGCTGCAAAAAAATTAGACATATTACTTTTCCTGTTCTCAACTCAGGAAGACAGGGAATAAGCTCAGGGATCAGAGTGTATGATCACACATAAACCTTGGGGAGTGCATGTAGACTCCAGGTTTTTGTGGTGTGTAGGACAAATTCCCACTAATCCTTAGAGCTGTGTGGCTTGCAGTGTGGTAGCTTTCTGATCCTTTTGGTCAAGATGCACTTAGGTCTGAGTTACTCTGGAGACTGATGTCATGACTTAGCCAAGGAGAATTAAAAACACTGATGTGGAGATAGGCTGTGAAGGCGAGGATATCCATGGGGTACAGGTGTTACACCATGAGAAAAGCAGCTGAATGGAGTCTTTGCTGTGAGGAATGACCTGAAAATCCAAGGCCATTAATGTGAATTTGAGATCAGCTTTCCACGGCTTTACCAAGGAAGGCTGTAAAAAGGACAAAACGCTTCAGGCCACGCAAGAGTGCAGATGTTAATGAAAACAAAAATCAGAAGTTGAAGCATAACCAATTTAATGCCTGTCCGAACTCGTACATGAGATATCCACTTGCAAGGCATGTGGCAAGAGCCTGTGACCTCATTTCCCCTGGCACACGGGGAGAAAGTGTTATTTTCTCATGCCATCACACAGAAACCGGAAGCTTTTCTTTCCAAGTGATAACTTGAACAGATGCAACTTATTTCCCAGTAATGCAGGCGGCAACGTGCTGCCACTGCAGTTTGAAATGTCCATTAATTTAGCAGTAAATCCCTTATTCCTGTAAAATGAAAACACCATATTCTACATGGAGAAAGAAGAGTGTATAACTCTGCTTTTCAGATGTTTGAACCTCCAGTGGACAATTGTTCACCAATTACAATTTACACAGCTGGCTGTCTCATCCTGAAAAGATGCCTTAGGACTGAGAAAGCATGGAAAGTAAATTACCATCTCATTCCAAACAACATCATTTCCCTCTCCCCCAGGCTAAAATTGAGGTATGTTAATACAACAATGTTAGGAAGTCAGTCCTGCTTCTGTTGGCACAACATTTGACCTATGTAAAGAGGCCAAAATTTTCTGAATCTGTAGAAATGAAGTTTTGTAGATACTAGAATCTTGTTTGTCTTACCTAAAGATGATTATGAGGAAAGGACTGAGGTACACAAAGTAATGAAAGATGTCATTGCAATTAGAGTGAAAATTCAAACAACCCTGCCTTGCAGAGTTAAAACATGCAAGCAAAAAATGAAGTTTCTGTTTTAAGTTAAAAAAATAACTATATTGAGTGTTCTGTTCTCAAGTATTGCCAGTTTTTCTTCTCTGTGTAATAGAGCATTGGAAAATACTAAATTCAAGACAGTCCAAATCTGTTTCTGACATTATCAACAGTGGGAAGGAAATAATCTGACTCAGCAAGTTCATTATCACTAAGTGCACTTGAGCATGCTGAGTTTATAAATTTGATAATGCCTGGTTTATGAGTTTGATTACTGAGTTAAATTATAGCTCACAATAATTATCCCAATTAATGTTCTCTCTACCACTGTGCTGGAAAAACTATCAAAACACACAGCCAGATACTGATGGTGAGTCACATGTGACAGCAAGCAGGAGACGGGAGCTGTGGCACTCCCCCTTCTACCCCAGACCAACACTGCTCTTTTCCATCCTTCCTTCACTCCTGTCAGATTATTTCAACATTTTTGAATGGTTTTCCATTCAGAGTACCATACAGTGGCAGGGAGTCTGGAATTGATACAGCCTCAAGGAATACTGTGAAGTAATATGATTTTTCTATTAAAGTTTGATGCTTAGCAAAACCTCGAAATCCATCTAGAATTATGTTTTTCTAAATGATCAGAATTGTTTTCCTTCTTCCCAAAAGGGTCATGAGTCAAATAAGCAATGCCAAAGAGGATGCTATTCCAAGGCATGTTAGAAGTTCCATGAAAAGTTCAATGCTACTGGGAGGCTAAATCCCCTTTGCCCTTGGAAATCTCCTCCTTCATACCTCGAGGCACAACATCAGCTATATTAACACAGCCTGAGAGGTCTCACTTCTCAAGCAGACTTTACCAGAAGTGAAAGGACCTTTATTCTTTTGGAGCAGTGCAACCAGAGGTTAGGCAATGCTAAGTGCAGTTCAACGAGGTCTCCTCAGGTGTGGGAACTGACATCCACCCAGCCCCAAAAGTGCTCTCCCTGTCCATCTATAGGCTGAAATTAAGCTGCCAGAGCAGAACCATGCAGAAAGATGTGCTGGAGTGATTTTTGCACATCAGGATCAGGCATTGAGAGGATGATTGGCTGGACTAGTGCTGATATCACACCTCTTAGGAGGAGTCATCACCCTGGTACTGCCCTCAGCCCCCATGGTTTGCAGTAAGGTCTTACTAAAGATGACCTATAGAAAATCCTGGGAGCAGGCCCTAGGAGTCACTCCCTCTCTGCCCTCCCTCACCACTGGGCTATTGTATAAAAATCTGGTGTGAGGAGGCAGCAGACATGGCCACTGTAAATACCAGGGACAACAAAGGTTTTTGCAGTTCAGCACGGGCTATAGGGGCTGCAGGTCTGTTCTGGGAGTGCACAGAGCAACACAAAGAATGTGTGAGGGCTGAGTTCAGGTGCTTCCAGGCACTGCCAAGATTAGACAGGCACCAGAAAATCAACTTTTTAATCAGAATTTTGGTCTTAGCTGTCCCTGTTGTACCTGGGTCCTGTGTGGACACATAAGCCACGTGGCTGATGCTCACAGTTCCTGCAGAGCACACGGGTGGATGTCTCTCTCACTCAGCTGATGATCATCCTCCTCTTTTCCCAGACTCCCATGAAAGCGTGAAAAGCGCAGTTATTCATGCACAATAAGGCGTGATCGTTATCAGGATTTGTTTCTGCAGATGTTGTTAAAACAAGGCAATATCTGTAACCCCACAAAAGATGCTCCTTTCTCATGCAAAGCATAACACTCCTAGCTGAGTTGAATGCTGTGTCAGAGCTGGGTAAACCAGAATATTTCAGATGTTTTAATGCAAGTGCACACTCCTCCAGTGTGAGACTTATGTTTACCAGCCAAGGAGAAGGCTAGCAACAAAATCCAATAGCTACAGTGGTTCAGCATCATCCTTTTTGTAAATGAGGTATAAATTTAAAAACTATCCTCAGCTATAGAAAGGTCGAATTTATATTTATTTTTGCTTATATTTAAATCACCTCCTCCCTAAGGAGTTGATCTTTAGCCATCTGCAAAACCTTGCCCACATTCATATTGCTATGTAAATAATGTTATACGAAACAAAAATCTGTAAATGAAGTCTGAGGCTTACACTGAAGAATTGGCTATTGGAAGATATAGAACAGCTTTAATTTTTAAGACTATCTTCTTGAGATATCTGGCTATTTCTACAGTTTCTATCTCTTGGTTTTCAAAGACATTTTATGAGCAGGGACCCTTCCGCTAGACCAGGTTGCTCAAGCTCCATCTAACCAGGTCTTGACCAAAGAGATCTCTGATTCACCCAGGAGAATGTTTGTCACAGCTGCTTTTAGGGGTTGTCCTGTATGTCCAGACCTTGTTTGCAGTGTGGTGGCTTGATTTGCCTTGTATTTGTCATTCCATTGGTTCTGGATATTTAAATAGAAACCATAACGGTCCTGAGATGCTTGAAATAGGTCTGAGTGTCCATAGGTATGCCCAGGTTTTTATTAAGTTAGGTACATGCTGAAAAGCAACAACTGTTTTTTCATAGGGAGACAGGGTACAGCACAGAAATGAAGCATTTTACCAAATTCTGTGTAATGTTACTCTTCCAGCTCCATATTACTTCTACTGAGATGTGGGTGGATATGTGCAGATGGAAGCATAAATATGAAGCTTTATCTCCTGCTCCACCCAAACACTGTCCCTCTCTGTTCAGGCAGCCAAGCACATGGTTTAGACAGAAATTGATGATTTAGGAGTCAAAGATCTGCACACTCTATGTGCTTACAAGCTCGATCTGCCAAAGTCTAGAAAGGCAACTATCAACTATTCAATTCTAATGATTGCTGAAAATGTTGATATCTAATGATCTGAGCTTCCTCTACTGTAAATTAAAGCACAATTGTTTTTAAATCAATTGCGTTTTCCAGTCATGCTGAAAATGAGGCATGATATCAAAAAGATAATAAACTGCAAAGGTATTAAGTGACTTTTATCTTTCTGTCAGATATGATCACCAAGTTGACTCATTTCTTTCACCTGATATAGGCAGTAACTTCTAAACTGAAACTACATTTCCTGGGACATTATGTACAATCCCTTTCCATGAATACAAAACCAACTAATTATTGTAGAGATGCTTGGAAACTTTTCCTTACCGTGGTGCCTGTTGATCTCTGATATGTGATCAGTGATTATGAAATGAGATCTTTTTGCAAGGATTCCAAGTGTACTTGTATTGCACATAACCATCACCATCGTTTATAAACTTTTTTCCCTCAGCCCCACAGAATAAAGGTTTCTCTTTCTCTCTTTTCTTCCTAGATCTTAGCCCATTGACACCTAAAACAAAATATGAAACACATAACAGCATAGACAATTGTGCAGGTTAAGGCAATTCATGGGACATTTTCCAGAGTTTTTCCTCTTTTGACAGAATCTGTTTAACCAGCTTTTTACCCGTGATGAACTTTGGTACCTTTGCAATAGGGCCATGTTTTATATCTTATTCAAATTTCCCTGGCCTCTGACTTGTGAGCTCAGAATTTTTTTGTGTTTAGCCTCAGAGTAGCAGTAATTGTGCCGTGTTTTCAGAGCCCTGCTGAACCTGAAGAGCTGCTGAACCTGGTGCTGCTCAGAGGATGCCACCAGGACTGCACAGTGAGCTCCACAGGCAGCTGTTGAGACCATTGGCCTGCAGTTCCCTTCATTTGGTGCCCTCCAGGGTGTCCTACCAAGGACACTGAGGTGGCAGCAACCAAAGAACTTCCTCTAGAGCAAAACAACCATGCTGAAATATAGAAAGGTGATTTTTCTTCCCTGTACTCCCAAAATGACAATCATACCAATTCCATCGCACGTGTCAGTTAAGGCAGGGATACCTGCCAGGGAAATGCCTGTTTGATATCTTTTTTTGAAGTCAGAATGGCTGAGTCCATTTCAGACATGCATGAACACATCTGCACAGGATTAGCCCCATCTGGGCAAACATCAATATTCCCACATCACAGGCAGTGGCCGGAGGCACGGATAGACCTGAGGGACCTGCCAAGAGCTACAAGCAGAAGTGTCAGGCAGCTCGTTGGAAGAGACTCTCCACCACCAGAGTCCAGGCAAGGACCAGGGGAGCCACCAGGCCCCTCACAGTCCATTTCTGAATTTCTGAGAACTCAGAAAGGAGGTGCCTGTTTCTGTAGCTCCAGGCACAACACCTTCCTACAGCCATACCTTCTCTTGTGCAAACAGATGCACCACAGGGCTCAGAGGGAATGCCAGTGAGCCTTGAAATGAGGTGTTAACACTGAGAAGATTGATTATTTTCCATCCTGAAGAACTTCTGTTTCCCTATAATTTAAGTTTCAAGCTCCTTGTTTCTGTCTGGACTGGGTTTGAAGAAAAGCTTACAGGATACTGAAAAGCAAGCCTTGTCTAGCTGGCTAATTTATTTTAATAAAATAAAACAGCTAAAGCATCATTTTTTACAGTCTTCTTCTTTATTCTTATGACTTTTATTAGATATTAAACTTCTGTAATCAACAGTATATATGTAGAGCTACTGTGAGATCATTCATGTTCTGTCTGGCTAGGTAGATGGCAAAGCTTTAATGCAGTTTTATCACACTTTATGGTTTAATAAGGTCAGCCACAACTTCATACAAATTCAGATTAATATAACCTAATTAAACCTTAGAAAATGTCTTTTTTCAGGACAACTTGTCCTTTCCTTTCCATGAAAAGTGTGATAAAAGCTGCTTACACTGCTTACCCAGGTGAAGCTCTGTGGCACTCAATTTTTGCCACTGATGCCACAAAAGGAGAAGACAGCAGCAGAAAACCTGAACCACAAGATCACAGAGCTTTGGCCTCACCCTCAAACTCTATCCAGCAGGAAGGGCATGGATCATCACGTCTCTCCTCTGAGATTACACACTCATTCTTACCTGTGAAAGAGTGAGAGCTGCAGTGAAGTGCTCAGAAGTGTGGTCAGTGCATCCCCGTGGTGGTACAGCCTGCAATTACATGGTCACACAATATTCCTTTTCTCATCTGCCTCTGGGCTTATTCAGGGCACCAATTTGGCAGTACATTTTGCTTATTGAACATGGGTTCCATACCTAATTTACTGCACCCACTGAAATCATCCTCTGATTCGTGACTGTTGAATGTCCCTGGAGGTGAGTCTGTGACACACATGTTTGCTTTGCTCTGTCCAGAAACATTGACAAAATTATTTGCAGGGTGCAAAGTGACAGGAAATACAAACTGAATTGTCAAAGTCCATTTCTTTGAGACACTAGTCCAAAAGGTCTGATTTTTCAGAAGGCACCAGAATTGCACAATATATTTGGTGCCTGAAACTCCTCTTTATCCCAACTCTAAGCGTGCTTTGTAGTTTTGAAGGCTGGGCTTGATCCCATGCTTGGGTCCATGTTTTTTTCTCAGACACCTTTGTTTTAATGGCTATGCTTTCATCCTCAAACAGCTTTTCCAAAATCTCTGTCCCTGTGTCTGCACCTTGCACTCTTTGTCCTTTTCTTTGTAACTCTGAATATTACATTTTGAGTTTTAATATGCCAGGGCCAAGCACCCAAAGATGAAGCATTCTTGGGAGCTCTGTGGTCTGGTCTCCTCTCAAGGACAGTAAAAGATGCTGTGCTTTCCTCCCCTCACTTTATCTAAATTTCATGCTGTGCTCCAAAATGTATGAGAGCATCTCTGCCCTGCCTCTGATCTGAATGGTGATGACTAAAATAAATAGGTTATTAACTAGAAACAGCAGATAGCACAATTTCTGTCCAAATAATACAAATCCACCATAGCTAAAAAAAAGAAAGAAAAGAAAAGAAGATAGGAAACCTAAAAAAAGAGTTTCTTTCAGTAGGAGCTGCCAGGTTGTCTAATAAGAGGTGGCTAGTCCAAACTACAATGTCAGAATATATTCACATAGACTGTTATAGGGATAAATATTGTCAAGTCATTATCAATGTACAATGAACAAAATTTAATAAAGTCAAATGAACCCGTCTATCTATCCTTGCAGATTTCCAAATTTCATACACTAATTTCCATGTTCCTCTTTGACACTGAATTTTTAGGAGGAGAATTAATTCAGAGAAGTGGCACTTAATATAAAATTTAATCATAGCTTTTTCAATAAGTGTGTAATTTTTTTAAGAAATAAAATGTGATGTGATCTACATTTTTGATTAAACAGGGAAAATGCTTATAGGCTTTATCCTGATAGAGCCTTGATTCCTTAAGCAACACATTATGAGATGTTAATTAAATGACAGTAACGTGTAACATAGCTCCTGTTTTTTAATTTATTCAGGCTTCATATTTTTTCCACACTGAGGGAATATTCTCACCTTAACAGCAACACAGCTCTGTGAGAGGCAGAGCTGATGAAACCTGGTTTCCTCTAAGATTTGTGGCTGTGGGTTGAGCTCAGCCCCGTGGATCAGGGAGCATCCATGGGGAGCATACACCTGCTGCAGCCTTCCCTGGCATGGGGCCCTGGCAGCAGGGTGAGGATTTACCCAGACAATGCTAAGGGTGTTTTGGCCCTGCTATTTAGGGAATTGTATCCATTGAGCATTTCTGGACACCTGGAAATGCCAGACTTTGTTGAATGGGTGCAGATCAGAGACACACAGAAGGTCTGGGTGGCTCTGGATGTAGGGACTCACTGGGTTTTCAGCACATTTATCACACTGCCACTGTCAGAAACGTGCCAAAGGAGCACATCTAAACGTGTCAAAGAGCACATCTATTCTCCTGAGTGCAATTGCAGCACAAGAACCCCCAGCCAGTCCCTGGTGGCACTTGTTCCATTAGTTCTTCTGGTATTTCCTACAGGAGAGGAGCCCAACCAGAACATTCCTTCACCAAGCACAGCCCTGGTGTTGAGACTGATCAGCATTCCCCTGCAGAGGCTGAATGCTGTGGATCCCTCAGCTGGCAGAACACCCTTCCCACATCACTTCTCCTCTGGCTGCCAGGTGAGCTTGAACTGCCTATGACTTGAAAATTTCCAAGGGATTGTTGAAAAAACAAGGAAAGAAGGGAATGCACAGAGTTCAAGAAATCACTATTTTCAGGCTGTCTACACCTGAAACCCAGTCATTCCAGCACTGATGACAGAGGGAGCCTTTGAAATTCAGTCTCCTACCAATGGCACTTGGATTCAGTGGGTGAATGAAGCCCTCTGCTTCACCTCAGGTCAGCGAGACCCTGTTCTTGCAGGCATTTGGCAGGATGGTGCTCCTGTTGGAATTTATGAGAGATCATCTGGAAACTGTGGCTGTCCTATCCCTGGAAGTGTTCAAGGCCAGGCTGGGTGGGGTTTTGAGCAACCTGGTCTAGTGGAAGGGGTTTGGAATCAGTTGATCTTTAAGGTCCTTTCCAGTCCAAAGCATTCAGTGATTCTGTGATTCTATGAAAAAAAAACCCCAACAAGAGCACACTGCTGAACAGATCAAGTGATATGCACTCAAATATGTTCTCAGAGCCATATTGAGCAGAAATCTAGACAGAAACCAAAAGGAAATCTTTGGTTAGTCTATGATAATTTAAAAGGAATGTTCTCTTCTTGGAAGCAGTGCCATGTATTAGGTTGGTTGTTAATCTAAATTTCAATGTCCTTAATTATGCTAATTTTTTTCCTGGCAGATAATTAAAAAGAAGATTTTTAATGAGTTAGAAGTCTTAAGATCCTAGAGAGAAGGAAATAATGGGAGAGAGAGGCTGGTAGAAAAGCAAAATACAACAAAACTCAGATGCATTCAGTCCTACATTTCCCCTGCCATTTAGCAGGCAGATTAATTTCTTTGTGTTGTCCTCTGACAGCGTTTTCTGACTCTGTGCATCCATTATAATTTATTTGTAGTTTTGACTAGGAACTATTTGGGTCAGAAACAACCTTTTTCCCCTCTGCCTGCAGAAGAAGGGGGTCCAGGGGTGTAGCTTGCACAGGAGAAATACAGCAGGAGTGCTGTTTCTGCAGACAGAATCCTGACCCACTTTGGAACTGATCACTCCACAGTACTTTTATCATCACCCGCCAATGTTGTTTTCCAAAGGCTTGGTCCCTGACCTATTTTCACACTGATTTCTGTGCTAGGCTTTTATCCTTTAAGTTGTTGGATACTTGTTCATGTAAATACAGCACAAGTTTTGCTAACCAAACAAGATTCAGTGTTTCTGCGGGCAGGAGGCTGTTTTGGTGTTAGAAACTGAGGTGTGTGTGACAAATATTAACTTCATTTTAAGTCTGATGTACCTTTGTGTATTTTTCTTGCATCTTGGACTGAGATGAGGCTACTGGAAATAAAATAATAGAAAATGTATATACAACCTGTGAAACAGTCAACTGATGTGAGAAAAGAGCCTCCTATAGAGTCCCTAAGCCAGAATTTTTGCAGAATGCTCAATCACAGACACAAGTGGAGGAGAAATTTTAGGTCAGGGTTTTGGTCATAGATTTGCTTCAGCTGGTTCTGGTGAGAGCAGCCAGAAATTTCCAGCAAAACCATCCAAAACCCTGGGATAAGCATATCCAGAGCACCCTGAGAACTGGCCACGTGCCGCCTCAGCCCAGTCCTCTGCAGCCTGATAATCCTCCTTACAAAAGCCATTACCTCAACAGGTGCTGGTAGCCCCTGCTGTCTTCTTCATTAAGGGGCCAAAGACCATGTGATTATGGAAACTAAACACTCACTTATCCCTAGGTGAAGTTCAACTCGGCGGCAGCGGCAGAGGGCGGCCGGAGGAGGCGGCGGCATTGTGCTGCTCTCTGGACTCCATCCCGCAGCCCTGTTAACCCAGCACTTTGCACAGCACTAATCCCCCATTCAGCAAAGCCCTGCTTAGCTCCAAAGCTTGCCTGAACCGGGGCCTGAATTCATTTTGACAGCAGGGAGAGAGAAATTAAAAATAAATCTATGGGAGATACCGGAAATTTTTGAAGGTGATTTTTAGGCGGTGAATTGCTGCGCGTAAACAAAGGTGTTGTTTATACAGCTAATTGTTAGTCAAATAAATGTGTATATACATTCATGGATATATATTTATGCAAATATATACATGCACACAACCCTTTAAAAAAAAATGTATTGCAAGTTGCTCAGAGCTCTCCTTTGGTCCAAGTTTTCTGCAGGTTTGGTTAGCTACAAAAGGGAGAGGACCGCTAAATAAATAAATATACAGCTTTGTTCAGTTGTATTACCAGCAGGAATATGACTGTTCATTATGAATAGGGGCTGAAGGCTTCACTGCTCTGTAGTTTATAAATACTAATGAGTGACATATTGAGAAAAATTGTACCTACAAAAGCAAAGTCTTCTGCCATGCAAATCAGGCCCCAATTCCCCACAGATAAGGATCTTTTTGATGGAACACATGCAAAATCTACAGCTCTTAATTCTTTCATTAGTATTCCAGGCAGACGATTGCCAAATAACAGGGAAAACTGTCTGAATTGCTGTGTCTGAAACCTAATATTGATTTGTTTAATAGTGTCAGGAAGTCAAAATTCACAAATCTCCTGTCGATTGTTTATGAGGCAGTTAGCACAGAATTGGATGCCCCTGCTTAATTAATAACTCATTACTGAAATTTGATTATATGCTTGAATGGTTTAAATGGGCTCTAATTTAGTATCTGCAAAGCAGTGTTGCAACAAAGTAAAATGGATCTAAAAGCTTGTTTTTTAACACTACTGCTGTCTGTATTTCATGATCTCCAGTGGTGAAGAATATGTTGACATAGTTGCAAGGGCAGACCTCATAGTACATTGTTAATTGACACAAAAATTGTGTTGTTCTAATGATGTTATGCTCTGCACTACAGCTAAATCAGATGGGTACTCTAAGAGAAATTACAATGAATTGAAAAGAAAGGAACCCTAGAGGTAATTTTTTTTTTTTTTGCATATGAATTATTTTCCAGTAATTTCTACTCCCCATTCCAGAAATGGAATGGGGAGTAGAAAGATACTTCTACCATTTCTTTTATTCGGGAGCATCTTAGGGATTCAGGTTTGTAAGAGGAAGCCATGAGCTCTTCAGTGGCTTAGGTGCTTTTAAAACTTCTGTCCAAGGTATATATTTTATGCATTTTCTGGCACTTTCTCATCTCCAGTATTAATGGAGGGAAGAAATATTCCAAGTGTAATTTTGAAATTCTGAACTTCACTGAATGAACCTTTGCCCATTTTCAGCATCTGACTACACTAAAGTTTCTCCCTTGGGGAGAAACTTTTCTAGTTTTTGAGAAACCAGAACAAAACAGATTAAAAAATAAAGATTTGTCCACATTTTTGAGATAGAATGAAGTACGATGAGCTGTGTCTAAGGGCTGGATAATCAGGATGCTGGCAACACTGAGAGCTCCCAGTTTTCCTTAGTTACAAGTAATTATTATCTAATTGGAATATTGAAAATGGCTTTGTCTTTGCTGTTATTTGTTTAAAGAATGTCCACAGGTGTGTTGTTTGCAGTGAGAAGGACTCAGGCATGTGTTTAAAGATGTTATTGAGTGTTCATCCGGGCTTTGGTCAAAAATCAGGAGCTCCTGCTGAAGATGCTGCTCACTACCTGTGGGATGGACACGTGCTCCAGGGTGAGTGATGAGTGCATCATGAATAATGAGTACCAAACAGGAGAAAGTGCAGAGTTCCCAGGCAGCCTGATGCCTGAATATTATGTGCCCAGACTCTTTTAACCAAGTTCAAGAGGCTCGTTTAGCCGAAAGCAGTAAAAAAAAATTAAATTAATAATTAATAAGATTCCAGCAGATATGTTCAACCAGCCCCAATAAGATAAATCAGTGAAATGCTCTGGGAAAAGCTGTTCTCATGAGAATTCCAGGTGTGGTTGGCCTTAATGAAAAGGTTTGCATAATTTGGGCAGTTTTAGAGCAACCTAGACAGGGAACACTGAGCTGGTCAAAGCTGGCCCTGGAGGCAAGAACTTGACCCATGGCAGTAATAAATGGCATCATTTCTCTGAAGCCTGTGAAGCTGAGGATTTCAGATCAGATCCTCAAAGCAACTTAATCCTTCAATCAATAAAATATACTTCTCTAAATATCCCCGAGGAACTGGACCTTGGAACTTGGACCTTGATCCACTTGAAGTGTTAGCACCCACTTGGAATACACCTTTTTTGGATACTTCTACAAAGAATAACCTGCTAAACACTTGCAAATTGGTGTAGCTGAACTGAGTTTAATCTCTCAGACTAATAAACAGATCTGTTTGATGAGCAAACACAAATGTCCTGAAATATATGTATTTGTATGTATAAAACCAGAAATCAAGTAACAATTCTAATTGGAATAAAATTGACTGAAATATGTAAGTGCAAAATATTACCCAATATGTTAACTGAATCCAAATGTTTGGGATCTTTGAGGGCAGAAAAAAGCAGCAGATGACTGCAGATTTGTCCAGAACTGTCCCCAGTCTTGTGCAGATGAATAAGCAGCGAGTCCCTGTACTGTGTGGGCAGTGCCTGTCTGGCACAGTGGCTGAACTCCCTGGCATAAACTACATCACATTTTGTGCCAAAACCTCTTTGGAAATGTGAATTGCAGTATATTCTATATTATAAAATGGCAAAGTGTTTATTAAGCTCTCTTTTCCTGCACATCTTGTGTGGGTAGGGGAAGGAACTTCTGATGTCCTTGTTTGGAAAGGGTAAAAGCCCTGGTAGATTTAGCAAAAAACACTTGGGAAAAGCAGAAAATAATAAAAAAAATCTGATTTTTTACCCCTTTGATGTGGTTTTTCCAGCCTTTGAATTGGGAAATGCTGCAGGGTCAACCTCCTATTCCCTGTTACTGAGCACCATACTCATCCAGCAAGATAAAAGTGCTATTTCAGGTTATTTGAAGACTTTGAAAACAGTTGTGTATTTATCATAAGTACTGCCCATCAAAACTGAATCAAAAGAGGTATTTTAAAAACTTTTTGCATTATCCATATATTACAATTTTTTAAAAGGCTGGTATTTTTCTGCCTTTTGCAAACAGGTTTTAGTGATGTTCCATACGGATTTTTTCCGTTGGAGTTTCTGATAACTGGGACACCTTCATTATTGATTAATATGTAGATTGCTTAAGCAGTTTAGGAGGAAGATTATTTTAAATTTCCAGTCTCACATAACTGAGCACATTATCAGCGTTAAACTGAGAAATAGTCAATAATGATAACCAACAACAATTAATACCATCAGGAATTCATTTTCCAAGCAAAAAAGCAGCTGCTACATGTTTTTATACAAGCAGCAATTGCCAATGTTGTAGTTCACAGGTTGGCTTACTTTTTCTAGTGATGGGTAACTTTTACAATTAATTTGAGTTAAATAATTAAGCCCGAGCAACTAAGAACATTTTTGAGCCATAATTAAAGAAAAAAAAAAAGCTTTTAAGCAATGTTTTAACTTGTGCTAAGCAGCAGTTTCAGGAAGAATGAGGATTTCTTTCTGCTCTGGGCCAATTTGTCAAAGTACTATCAAGAATTTTTAGTTATAAAAAAAAAAAAATGAGTGAACCTTTATTTTTCCTCCTCTAATTTATTACGGTTGATTACGCAGCTGGAATGGGAAGGTAGCTGCTGTTTGTAGTTAAATAACTCCTCACAATTTCTTAAAGAAATGATCTTCAAAGCTTTAATGGGTCAGTGGCTCAAGTACAAAGGAAAGATTGATTTTCATACTCCCACTCTTTGTTCCCAAAGTTTAAAACAGACACGTTCTGGTAAATTAGTTTGTCTATGTTATTAATGGAAGAACTTATTAAACTCCCATAAATACATGGTGGTATCTTACTTAAAACACAGAATGCATTTACTTTGGAAAAAAAATGCTTAAAAGTAAACAGGGGTGTAATATTTTCATTTGATTTCAGAAATGCCTCGAAAGGCAGAAAGCAGGAGAATTGGGGGTTTGCAGAATATATTAGGTATGCATAATGATGAATGGCACAAAGAGCGTGGGCTCGCACGGATAGAAAATATGTGTTTTGCTTTTAATGAAAAGCATTCCCATGCTGGGCAAGTGGCAATGCTGTGGGGAGAACGACTGCTTCAAGCAAGAAATATTGTCTGGGTGAAATGTTTCTTTCAAGTGGGGCTCACGTGCACGTTCCTGGGCTGAGCACGGGGAGGTTGCGCTGCTGGCGCAGGAACCATCCTGGGGTCGGGTCAGGGATCCAGCACTGGATGAGAGCTGCTGCCAGAGAGATTATTCAGCTCCACGGAGGGAGCAGCACTGCTGCTACTCGAGGGGGATCAGGGGAGTGCTCCTGAGCCAACACAAACTGCCAGAGTTCCTCCTGCATCAGCTGAAGGTCGACCCAGGTCCGTCTTCTCCTCCGCAAGCGGAGACACTTCTGATATATTCTCATGGCCCCCGAGGTCACTGAGTTTCCCCTGATGAGCTGCCTGTCTGTAGAAGGATGTCTCGCCACACTTAATCACCTTTTCTTTCACTCATCCAACAGAGTTTAGTTTCCCCTGTGAATAAACACCCCACATCTCATCAGTTCACAGGGAGGGACAGACCTTCAGCAATGTTCCCAGTTGACCCCATCAGCAGCTATAGGGGTTCCCGTATCAGGTGGGCTCTACTTAACTAGAAATTCACTTCCAGGGCTGTTTTCAGTGGAAAAAGCACCTGGAACTCACACCAGTGCTGCCTGCCAGTGGAGTGGCAAGCTGCCTGTGACAGGCCATGGGGATCATACTGGTGGGTCAATAACTAAACAGAGCTGATCTGTGTTCCCTGCTCCCACTGAAGGCACCAGAGCTTATTCTGATGCTGTTCCTCCTGCTTTTACTCCTACTGATGATTCACCTTATAAACCTTATCCTGAAGGTCAGAGACGTAGGGTTAGTTGTGGGAAGATCTGGAGGTTTCACTTGGATGGTGATGCTCAGTGGATGGGCAACGCATTTGGACTTTGGACAAGTGATCTTTCCATGTCCTTGTTTGTTGTTTTTCTTTTGTTTCACCAGGGATATTTGACATGGCCCCCAGTACAGTTTGAGAGGGAATCAAATAACTGTGCTTTGACAGAGGGAGGTGCAGGGTGTGATCAGAGTCCAGCCAATATCCCCCTGCACCCAGGGGGATGGACAAGGTGAAGAAACACCCTCCTGTTAGAGCAGGATATGAGGGGAGAAGGTCTAAGGTAACAATTTTTTTTTTCACAATAGATATTTCCTTCCAATGTAAATGCTTCACAGGGGTGATTTACACAGCTACTGTTAAGTATCAGTTTGGAGCATTTCTAGAAAATCTTTTGGGCTCAGAAGTATTTTGACATTTTATTCATCAAATGTGTACTATGCACTGAAATGTAAAGAATAAGGTCAAAACTCTAACAAGAATAATGAACTGATCAATGTTTGAATCTTCTATTCCCTGTGTACTCATTCCTCCCTCTCTGTGTTTGTGGAATATTTCCAATGTTTCGAGGAGCAGAAATGAAAGGAAGGCTTCATCTGCTTCTTTAGCAGCATAAGCTTGAGGTTCTCCAGCACAATTATCCCCCCCAAGTCCCAGTGAGATGGCTTTTTCAGAGGCACAACAGTTTCTCACTGTCATCCAAGAGTTCTGTCTTCCAGAAAGGGTTGGGAGGCAGATCCTGCATTGCAGCAGGTATGGAGGAATAAACCAGTGTGTGCTCCACACCAGTTCAGGGGAGACCCTGAGGTGTTTGCCTCTAGTCCTGGCCACACAGGGCATTGGGGTACTCATGGAACAGATTGCTGTGTTGTTTACTTATACACAGCCATTGTAAACCCTCAGTACTGGAAAAGATGTCCCCTGTGCTGGGGATCAATTGCTTCATTTCTTCCCAGTGCATTAAAACCTGCTGTGCTTAGTGATTGCCTTTCCTTGCAACCAGTAATTTGGAGATTGCTACAGATCCTTGATCCTTTTGGAGCAAGGTACTTCCAATTCTAAGCCTCCACTTATTTATTCATGACTGGTTTTACACTAATTTCTTCGTCTTTAAACATTGCAGTCTAGCTCATCCTGCAGTACACTTCAGGCACATTTTTTTTTCCAAAGCGGAGCAAGTAAGAAAACTTTCATCTTCTTTCATAAGACATGCTCCATGTACAAGAATCATCTTAGTAATCCTCCTCTGACTCATTCCAGCTTGAATTGCTGTTTCTTAGGAAAGGTGTCTTAACAGCCCCATCTTTGATATTTGACCATTCATTACACAGAATTTTTTATTTAGACAGGAATAAGCCTTGGGTAGGTGAGGGGGCTGTGACAACAGAGATGAGTAGGATACTGAAAATACTACCTACTTGAATTAATTTTAGCAACAGAAATGAGCAGAAAATAGAGACAGGAGGAAATACACACACCAAACTTCTCTCACTATGGAAATACTACCTACTTGAATTAATTTTAGCAACAGAGATGAGCAGAAAATAGAGACAGGAGGAAATACACACACCAAACTTCTCTCACTATGGATCACCAGTGGAACTGCACATCAGTGGGCTTGAGGCATCTGAAATCTGACTTTGTCCAGGCCCATTTCTACAGGTTTTGCATCAAGACCTACATTTTTGGAATGAAGAGGAAGGAAAAATAACATGAAAAAAATGACTGGCTTCAAATATCACACAAAAAAAGTTTCTAAAAGATAGCAGCCACCTGCACTAATGGTACTGAAATAAAATATAGAAGCTCAGCATTGCATTTTAAAATATGTGTCATTAGAAACCTCTTATGGCTGCTTGTTAGGACAGTCAGGAACAGAAATGTTGCATAGGCTTAGGGGTTTTGCAGCTGCCAGTGAGCTGGTTGGGTTTTTTTCACCTAGAATTTTCAGCATCTACTTTGGCTCGGATAATTTGCAGAGGCAGATTCTGAGGGGACGCCCCTCTGCAATGGTGCAGCTGCAGAGAGTGACATTCCCCATCACAGGGGGACGATCTGGAGAGGATGAGAGCACAGACAGTCCTGTCCTTTCAGGTTCCAGGCGTTTGTTTGTGAAATGAGAGTGCATTTCCTGCCTCTGACACTCGGAGCAACGCACTGTGCTATTGCACACACGCTGGACACTGTCTGAGGGAGCTGTGGGCAGACAGGAGAGGAGTGGAAAATATTGCTGCAGCACTTTCGCCTTTTTACCAACAGAGGGATTTGAGAGCCTTTCTCCTTCTGCAGGCTCTGGCAATGATGCAGCCAAAGGGAACTAAGGATATGTGTGTGCTGCAAAAATGGCCCTGTGGATGCTGTGCCGTGTTCAGCCAATGGTTTTACACACAGCACATTTTCCAGGACAGGCTCACTGAAAAACAGGCTAAGAAATCTCTTCCAAGGCACCAGAGAGATGGATCTACTGTTGGACTGGAGCAATCATCTGCTTAACAGCTCAGAGCTACACACACACACACACACACACAGATTTGGGTCAGGAAGTCAAAAATAACATTACACCAGATTGAATTTAAATTGTATGAGGTTATAAGCACGCAGAATATTGTTGTGGTGCCTGGGTTAGTATTTCCTCTTTTGGAAAGCACTGCAGGATTATTAATGTATATAAGTGGTTAGGCAGGCGTTGCTTTTATATCTCATCTGTAAGGAAAAGCTTCCAAAAAGGCACTGGCTTTTAACCACAGGCTCTACAGAGAGATAAGATGCCTGTTATGGATGAAACAGCCCTGCTCTCCTAGCACAGGATGTCTCCCCTGTGACTGGATATCCAAGGCTCTTCCACCCACATTTCTAATCTGACCCACTGTAGTGCTCTGAATCAGTTCATTTATCCAAATATCTGTTTACTGTCTCCCAAGTATTTTAAAATGGCAATAAGCACTCAGCTTGCTCCTTGCTGGAGAAATGGCTTTATTAGTGCTGTGGCTGTGAAGCTCTGTGTGTGTGTGTGAACACGCCTGTGCATGTGTGCTGAGCTCTGACAAGATTACAGCCAGAGATGGTCTGACTACAGGCTACATCCTATTTAGGCTTCTGCAAAGATTAGACAGAGAAATCTCCCTTTTGTCTTCGAAGCATGAATGGATGCTGAGCTTCTAGCAGTCTGTAAACTGATGTGCTTCCTACAAAAAATAACAGCAACTTCTGAATTAATGATTTACCATTAAAACAAGAGATTAAAAAAATAAAGTCCCTATCTGCACTCCTCTCTCCCCCTTCACCCAGCTGAACTGTACGTGGATATTGAATCTCTTTTGTTGGCAGAAATCACAGTAATCTCTAAAGAACGTGCTTTTCCTGCCTTTTCAGGCTACCTCACTGAGGAGAATTCCAAAGATTTCTGGAAAAGCTTTTTAGCGTAGGCAGCAGAGCTCCCCTCCTTGTACCCCTTCCCCCAGCATCATTATAATTTACAGGATTCATATGACCATGTAAATGCCTTGTGATTACATGGAAAATACCTCACAAATACATAATAATTACAAGTTCATGCAGATTACTTAGTAAATACATTTGAAGTAAGAAAATAATTCAAAGATTAATTATCCCTTAACTCAGAGTATTTAAATTATTTCCCCCCAAAATGTACAAATATATTTGTAGTGACTTCAAGGCTGGCAGAGAAGGGGTTATGATGGTTCTGATCTGAGAGGAAAAAATGAAATTTGACAGGCATGGATTATTTAAAGCATGCAGACGTGAGCCATATAACCATTACACTTTGATGCAAATCATAGAGGAAAGCACAGGAGGGATGGCCTGTACAGAGAAGTAGTGGACAAAGTTAGGATTTCCTGCCATCCACTTGAAATTTAAACAACTAATCATTTAATGGCAGTGCAGCATTACATTTCTTGTTGCATGCATTAATGTCAGCAACCAGGACAAACATTTTGACAATTCTATTAAAATGCTTCACCATTCCCTATCTAACACCTGTTAGCTCTAATTTTCTTTCCTGAGACGTACATCAGTAGACAGTGCACATTCCAAATCATTTATCACTTTTAAAGTGCTTCCATATGAGCTTTTTGGGGGGCTTATCTTGGCCTTAGGAAAACCTTTTCTGATGTATTAAAATTCAGTACTTAGAGGGGGAAAAAAAAGTGTAGACATCAATGTTTCATAGCATTCATGTCTGGTAATTATTAGCCTAAATTATGGCTTGCACATGACTTGACAAAGTGGACCATGCATTTAAAAAAGCTGCTCACTAGACATGCACTGCTCAATATGTTCCAAGTTATTGAGATGTCAGTCAGTAATCATAAAGCAAACACCCCTCACTGAAAGGACCCTGCTAAGAGGGCTATGAGGCCTGGGGGACTACCTAAAAATGTCAGAAATGTTACAGTCTAAATGAATGACATCAGCAAGAGAACGTGTTCAAAAACATGTGCAATTACCTAATACAATAAAATGGAAATCCTGGAACATGACAGACCCAAGGAGCAGTGCTTGGGAAGGAGCATTTAAAAACAAAACAAAGCAAAACAAAACAAAACACTCTTCTCTGAAATGAGAAAACCTTCATATATATATATAATTATGAAAGCAGTGAAAGATGATCATGTTGGTGTTTTTACTGCTACACATTGAGGAAAGAGGAAGAAACACGTTATATTCTTTATCTACTGGCACATAATAGACTTGCTTATCATTCTCTGTGTTAAATCACTCCCTGTGTTGCTCCTATCATGCAAAACAAGGTGTTCTGTGAATTAATGCAGTGTTGGTAATCTCTCACCTTTTACAATGCTGACCACAAGTTAATCAGCTTGCAGGGAGATGAGCGTTATGTACAGCATTTTAGAAGTACTTGCCTTTGCAATGCAATATCCTTTATGAAAGATAAGGCCTAACCTATTCCCACTAAAGTGTGTGGGAATTTTGCTGATGATTGGGGTGGGTAAAATAACGGGTCCAACATGCTGGAATTACACCAAGAGCCTCTGCTCAGTGCAAGGGGGTGTGGCAGAAGGTGATGTCTGGGGAAGCAAACACGGGCGCTGCAGTCTGGACTCTCCGGAATTTTTCAAACACAAATTTTGTTTTTATTCCGTGAACTGCTCACACGAGGCAGCCACTGAAAACTTCTGAACGCCTTCAGAGCCCTCTGAAAAACGGGGCTTCATCCCTTTGCACTTTTTCCGGGCACGTGCAGAATGCACACAAACAAAACCCAGGGAACAAAGCCCCCGAGGCAGCTGGCAGCCACCAGAGGTGTGTACATCTCCGGGCAGTTTCAAAATGTCCATCAGCACGTGGAGACGCACCTTTACTTTCACACGTCTGCTGTTTACTAAATAACATTTCAGCACAGTTTTCATCTTATAAGGAAAGTGTTTGAAACTTGGAATAAGTGCACTTAATTAAAGGAAGGCTGTGAAAATGTGCACTAATCTGATATGACTAATAGCAAAGTGCATGAAATTGCTAATTAGAATTTCATTAAAGGTGCTGCTTTATCAGACTGCGAATATCACAACCTTTAAAATTCTTTCAGGAAAGCTTAATTCCTTTTCAAACAGAAATATTCTTTAAAGACATTTGATTTGTTCTGAAGGAATTTGTAGCTTAGGCTGAAACATAAAATGTTGCCAGTATTCCACAGGAGTAATATTTGAATAAAAATATGTATCAGGTATTTTCTTTCATCAGGCAGATGAATAATATTTTTTGAAAATATTATTGTTCAAATAATACAATCAGCTAAGAAAAGTAAACTTTAATCTTTAGATTATTTCAAACATAATTTGTTTTTATGCCTATACTGTAATATTTGATATGCCTCTGCTTTAAAGGGGGAAATAAATGAAAAGCTTGCTTCAAAAGTAATGTATGAACAATATGTACAGCTATGAATACAATTTTATAAAAATACATGAGGTTTGGATGTCCAGAAAGAGAAAATTAATTGTCTAGCTTGATTTCTAAAAATACATCAAAAACTAGTACTTTGTGAAATATCTTCCAACATCTTAAACAGAAATGATATTAAAAAAATCTGTATTTTTAAGGTGTTGTTAGAGAAAACCTCAAACTTTGCACAAATACCTGTATTTCTATAATTTGATAACATTTTAATTAATTTTATCTCTTCTTTTTTTCCCCTTGCTGAGACTTAAAGCTTACTAGTTTTTATTTAATTTTTGCTGCTTGCCTCTCTTGTCCGACAGCAGAGTTCCTCTCCCTGGATTTATTGTTGGTTTTGGAAGCACACTCTGCCATCAGCTCCCTTTTGCCCTGGCATCCCCTTACTGCCAGTGATGGGGCAGTTCCAGCCTTTGGAAATCACCTGGATTTCAGGCTGACTTTTCCTCATCAGCGTTTGCCCCTGACTCTAGGAAATGCCCTTCTCCACCATTCCCTGATCCTTCCTCTCCCAGAGCAGGATCTCCGTGGCAGGAAGGGCTTTCTTTCATCAGCTTTGCAGTGAATTCGTCCTCACAGAGGGTGCTTTTGACAAAATTCTCACTTATTTGTGTGTCACACTGTGATTTTTGGTTCAGCAACCACCAGGCTTTGCTTGCATAAGCAGAGAAGGGTTGGGGCTTAAATAGGTAACAGCAAAATGAAAGATCTTTGAGGCAGCTGAAGTTTGTATGCATTTAAAAAAATATCCATCAAGGCTCTCCATTTGTGGGCTGCAATTATTGTTATTAATATTAGTAAAAAAAAAAAGTGTGGTTTTGCTGGAATTAAGTATTCAGAGCACACTTTTAGAAAGTCAAATTAAAAACTAATCAATGCAAATTTACATGACAAAAAGATTCTTGGAAATGGATAAAGAGTGAACAGAAGAATCTTTACTTATGAGATAGTATATTATTACTTTGAGCATTTTTTAAAATCACATGTCAATTACAGTTTGGTGTGATTTCAGCCCTTGTCATAGGTATTTTCATGCCAGTAGGTATTTTATCAGTTGGACAAAGCAACACATAAAAGTAATTTCAGCTTTCTTCATAAATATGCCAACTTTCTTTATGTACATTTGCTTTCTACAATAAATACATTGATAAAAAAAATCAGTCTAGACTCAAATAAATGAAAATTATGCTTATTAAATCTAATGTCTGGTGTCAAAAGTGAGGTGTCAATCTTACCTATCTTACTTCTAAGCAAGGCAAACAAAGCTGCTAATTATAATATTTAAGTTTAAATATAGAATTATTGTTAAAATATGGGAAACAATGGTGTGGTTGTACTTTCTACAGCTATATGATTAAGACTACTTATGTCTCATTTTATGCAAAATAAATGACACATGATTGTGATTTAATTCATGTTAAGTAAATGTCTACAGGGATTTATGACAAAAAAAAAGCAGTAACAATTCATACCTTGTTACTTGTCAATAACTGCATTCAGAACAGTGGGGAGCCAGGAAAAATAAATAATTGCTCAGAAAAAAAACCCCAACCCCATGCATACACGAAAGGAGTAGCATGCAATAATTTACACCACGTTAATCTAAGGCTGCTGGCTGTCACACAGTGATTATTATAAATTTATGTCGTTCTGTGCTATCCTGCTGTACTTTGTTGTCCCTTTCCTGATGCCACCATTCCCAGACTGGAGGTGCCTCAATCCCCGTGGCAGGGCTGTGTTCAGTGAAGTGTTTGCTGAACAAAGATAAGGTGCTGACATTTACAATTTCTTTCTCCAAAACTATAGGATGGATAGGTTTTGGTGTGCAGAGGAAAACAAGAGCCGGGGGATCCCCTGGTCCTCCCCCCATCCTGGCAAGGTGGGGCATGGGTGGCTTCCCGCTGCTGCAGGTTGGGTTTGGGCTCTGGTCTCCAACATGACCCCAACTCTCCAATGTGGGCAGGGGATGTCCCAGCACCCTTCTGGGTTTGGCCATGTAAAGTCGCAGGAAAAGTCATCAGGAAAGCCTGGATGTGTCAGCTTTAAGTCCTGATGCTGCTTGAGGGGCTCCTGTCACCAGCAGGCCCTGGGGGCCCATGGGGCCAGCCCCAAGCACCTGGCCTGGCACACCCCATGGAAATGCAAACCTCTGATACTTTGGGGTGAGGCTAAAAGCCATATAACTGCCTGGCTGGATTGCTCAGCCTGTGTTGGTTATGAAGGATGATGTGAGGCTGTTCCCAGCTTTAAAAGGAGAATTTGTTTGAAGGTTGACTTTAGTGGGTTGTAGGTGCAGAAAAGGTGCTGAATCTGGCTTGGGGTAGAGAAACCAGATTTGTTTGCTAGATTTACTGAGTTTGCACTGGTCTGAAAGGAAGTTGTCTCCTTTGATCACAGGTCCTGTGCAGAGCCAGGAGTTGAACTTGATGATCCTTGTGGGTCTCCTTTGTCATAGTAGGACATGAAATAAAGATGCTTGACTCAAATCAGAAGGCAGAAGAGAATCAAAAGGCTTTATTTACAATTTATTTAGCCTTTTTATAACATGCTGTGCTAAAAAGGGTACATTATTGGTCCATAGGATTGACACTTCTTTCCATTGGTTAAGTAACAGAAATAGCAAAACAGCACCCTTTCAACGCAGTATGTGATTCTGTGATTTTGTGACTCTGTAATTGATTCTGTGATTCTGTGAATGTGCACACTTGTGCTGTGGCCAGTTTCCACAGCTCTGTACTCAGAGCTCCCCTCAGCAATGTTGAGGAATTTTGTTCCTTTGCCACTGTTCCTCACTGTTTGGCTTGACAGAAAAATATCAGTCACAAGGAAAAGCATCTGGTTTTGCCAGGGAACAATTTTTTATTTCTCACCTCCTGTTCACTAGACTTTGTTGGGACCCAGCAGATTATTACATTGAAGCCATGATCCTGAGGGACATACAGATCTTAAAAATTATCTATTTCCACCCCGTGCCATGGACAGGGACACCTTTCACTAAACCATGTTGCTCCATGCCCTGTCCAGCCTGGCCTTGGACACCTCCAGGGAAGAAGCATCCAGAGCTTCTCTGGGCAACCTGTGCCTCACCACCCTCACAGAAAGTAATTTCTCCCTAAATTTTCTAATTTCTTCCTTCTGAACCTGCTCCTCTTCAGTGTAAACCCTTTCCTTTATGTCCTGTCACTCCATCCTCTTGCAAAAATCTCTCTCCATCTTTCTTGTACGCTTCTTTCAGGTACTGGAAGACCATTAGATTACCCAGGAGATTTCTCTTTTCCAGACTGAAAAATCCCAATTTTCTCAGCCTTTGCTCATAGGGGATGTGCTCCATCCCCCTGATCATCTTGGTGGCCTCCTGTGGACTCAGTGCCGTGGTCAGTGTCCTTCCTGTGCTGATGACCACCAAAGCTGGACACAGTATCCCAGGTGGGTCCGGCCTCCCATCCACCTTCCAAAAGACTGACAGATTTCACCTCTGTGCTTCACTAAATGACCAGTCAGAAAAGATCAGAGATTTCTTGTTCTTCCCTGCAGTGGCAGAAGCATTAAATCTGCTAATTATGTTTACAGTGAGCCAATAATCATACTTTTTTTTTGTTAGGAGTGATGGCCAGTAGCACAGAACAAGAGAAGCAGTGAGAAAGGAGAAATAAGCAGGACCTGCATAAGCTTTGTGAGGCTTTATGTGTTCCTCTCAATTCCTTCGAAAATCTTGCTTTTTTTTGACTTTATATTTTTTTCAGCCTTGCTCTGCATCTTGTTTTAGATTTACTTTTTTGTCTCTTCTCCTTTTGTGTTTCTTTCCTTCTTTCTTTTATGCTCTTTCCTAGGCCATCTAATTTATTATCCACTACCTTCAGGCTTGATGGTTTCCTCCTGTGCAAATCCAACATGCTCTGTGTTTTCCTCTTCCTGAGTCCTTGCCCCATGCAAGGCTTTGCCTTCTTTCCCTCAAATAATCTTACAGCCCAAATACTTGCTAAAACTCCTGAAAAAAATTGGTGCTGCTTAAGTTCAGTGTATGAATTCCTTCCTCTGTCACCCTTGGACGTCTCAAGACAAACCTATTTTCTAAGTTGTGTGTGAAAAGTACAGCAGTCTAGTGTTTTTGGAAGAAAAAATAAGAGAAGAAAACTTCTTTTCCCCATATTTTGTTGCATATGACTTGATACTCCAGCTCTGCACACAAATTGCCAGATTCTGTATGGTTTCATCCTAATCTTTGTGGGTAATCTTGCCAGCCTGCCAAATCAACTGGAGATCATAAAATATTGGACTTTATACTGCAGAGTGCTGCTTTATAATTCACATAACAAGCTCCTAAATAATTCAAATAGCAAGCACATCCTGCTCCTCAGTGATGGAGGGTTGTTTAGATCAACACATGCCGCATCTCCAGGATCTCCCACACTTCAGGAACCCTACAAAGTTAATTGCTGGTTTCTGGCAGCAGGGAGCATGCTGAGAGCAGGGGGATCTGTTTCTGCCTTTTAGGCATTTGAAAACATCACCCACCCGTTTTGCCCTTACTTGTACAGCACCAGGTACAGCAGGAGGATGGAAATCACATGGTGAGACAACAACCAGCACTGGCACCACCCCTGCATTCATTTGTGAATTCAAATAAAGCCTTTAATGCCAGTCGTTTTGCCTGTTAGATTTATGTACCATGCCATACATGTTTATATACATTGTAAAAGTCTAATGAGAACAATCAAGCAATTACATCATTTTGCACTGCGTATGGAATGCACAAGAAAAGGTAATCACACTGTGGTGCCTCCCACCTTTGCAATGGAAGTACTTTGAAGGCTATAAATAGACAAGAAGCCTCAGAGTAAATCAGCAACACTATAATTTCCATTAGACACCTGCCTTATAGTATGGAGGTGCCCAGGTGCTCTTTGTAGTTGTACATATATATTTAAAACCAGTGTTTTGATTTCTAAACACCCCAAGCACTCTTCTGTTTGTAATGTTCATTTTCTGGCTCTGTTGTTAGCTACATATTGACTTCAAATTGTCCAAGGAGAAAAAAAAAAAGGAGGGTGAATAAGTCTTTAAAATAATTTGAGATGAAGTTCTATCCATGAATTCCTGGTCTGATCCAAACCTCCTTGAAGTAATTTAAGAGATTTGAAGACACTTTTGTGGTCTTTGGCTCACATGTGTAGCTCTATTAATTCTGCATATTAAGGACCACCCAGTTTTCAGCTGGTGTCTCAGCTTCAGTGGAATAATTCTAGCTAAAGATCTTGTTCAGAGACAAATACATAAGGAAGTGAAATTATTTAGCCATATTAATCAGTAAATACTTCTGTTACCCTGAGACTGTGTTAATAACAGCATCAACTCTTCAAAGAGACTTTAGATAAAAAGAACAGTTACATTCAACAGAGCTACAAATGATGCAACTTTTCAGAAATCAGCTACTGTAAAAAGCAAATATTTAAAATTATCCCTTTTTCCTCCTCTAGACATATCACAGACTCACAACTCCTTTTTTGCCGGATTTTATCTCTTCATTAGCCACTACAACAGTGGGCAGTGTTGCATCAATATTACAAACACATTTCCCAGGCATAGCTGATATTCTTTGGAGTCAGTTCCACACACCCGAGGTGCATGAGAAACACTAAATTGCATTTGATAGCTCCAAAATTGACTTGTTTCATTTAATTTAAAAAAAAAAGCCCACAAGACTTTGGGAGTAAGCCTGTTCACTAAAACAGTAAAATTTCTCTTTTGTGTGCATCTGTGTGTATAAATATATACATGTACGTATATGCATTTATATATATATACACACATCTGGCTAAGCATAGGTTTTATTCTGCTCTGAAAGATGCTAAATATGGAAATTGTGAAAGGCTGACTGAATTTTTCATTCTCTTCCAAATGTTCTGCTGCTTCTGGTATTTTGGAAAACAGGAGTTGCACATCATAGCATGAGACTGAGTGCATGTCACTTACAACTCCAATTACACAAAAATACAATATTTTTGCAATGTCTGAAAGCATGTGTGAACTCATGAGGCCTTTCTGATTGCTAGAAGCAGGAATACAGAAGTGTTACTTGCTGCTGTATCATCAGACATTGAATAAACACAAAGGTACAGGCTTCCCATCAGCTGTCTCCTAAGTCCCTTGACAGATCAATCTAACATAAATTTTACTAATTGAAACATTTTCACACAGGCATTGCAGTTTAAAGATACTATAATTATGCTCTATTTGAAAATATGTCTTAAAAAAGATCAAAATTTGTCAAGTACTTTCATGGCCTTGAGTGGGTACTTGAGAATTGAACAGCAGATGCAACATTTACACTGAAGTGCCTCTCACAGGCACTGGACATGTGTGAAATGGGTAAAACGTATTATAAACCCTCTTTTAGTAAGTCAGTACGGGGTTTATGACCTTGGCTTCCAACCTTTTTCTGCTAAAAAGGTAGGTGAAAAGGTAAAATCTTGCATGTTTCCTTCTATAGGCTTTTTTTCCCTACTGCAAATATATTTTAAAAAAAAAAATCATCAGTCTAGCAACGTGCACTCACTGCAATCATGTTTGATGTCTCCTGAAGAATTTGACTGTGCATATCTTGCTGGAGGAAACATGTGTGTTATTTATCAGATAGGCTTGTCTTCTTTCCAGGACTGCCAAGGATAATGTTATGCAACGTTACAGGATGAGATGACAGATTACTGGGTTTCATGCCAGTAAATGATCTCTGATAATGCTGGGAACTAAATATAAAAATCAGGAACTGGAGAGAGGCAAGAAGTTATGTCTCTTTTGGACTCTTCACAGCTTACTAGAGAATAGAGAGTTCTGAAACTTGGACTTTAGGAACTGAGGGCTGTGGAATCTAAAATATTAGGCACCCAGCAGAGGTTTTATACAGTAGTTTCCCCTAATCTCAGAAACATCTGTTCATTTTTAGAAGTAAATCTGTATACAGTTTACGTTTCAAGGAGGGTCAGATTCCATTCTTCAATTTCCTTTTTGTGTGTGTGCCTGTGTATCATTTATTGTGTTTGCAATCAGTGTGAGGTTTATCCCTGCTTTCTTTTTCCTCCTGGTGTTGCCTATCCCCTTGAAATAAGGCTGGCTCATTTTCCAGCCAAGTAATGTGTAAATAAAAATGATCCCACAAGTGTCAGCATGTGATATTCCCTCTTTGTCAAAACGAGGAGCACCCCAAGCAATGCAAAAGATAAAATACCTTCTGGAGACATGGGAAGGGATTTTTCTTGTACTCAGAAGCTGCAGGACTTCCAGAGCACATCAACCAATTGATTACCCATTCAGGCTACCCTGTTTCCTTTCATAGAACAAATAAGATTTATGACAATTTAGAGATGAGATGAAGTTTTGAAGCTTCATTTGATTTTTCAGCTTCAAAGAAGGAAGGCCTCCAGAACAGAGGCACAGGGTTTTTACCACACAGAATTGATTTTTCTGGAGGCAGCTCTTCCATTCACCAACTTGACTGGAGGCCCTTTTTGTAGGAATGCCTTCCCAGTAATTCAAGGGCTGGCAGTGAGCACAAGGGATGTTCCCTCCTAAGTTTCTTTCCATTCAATTAACGTTGGTGTTGGTGTCGGTGTCCAGATTGCCCCAGGCATGGAGGATTTGTTTTTAAACAAATTTTCAAAGCAGTCAGTCTGGTTGGGTGATAGCCATAGAAGGGTTGTCAGCTTAAGCTTCAACAAACAATAGGAAATGCTGGACAATCATGTATTCTTTGGTAACCAAAATGCATTTTCCTTCTGGTAGCATGGGAGCTCAACACAGCAGGGGGAAAATACCAACCTGTTTACACAGGCTTTTGGGGTTTAGAGCCCTTAATGAGTGATGCTGTAGGTTGGTGCTGGTGCAGTTACTCACGCTCTGTGGGTAGTGCTAGGGAGCATCCCCAGATGGTAGGAAGAGGAATACTAATAATAATAATAAAAAAATCTTTGTGTGAGACATCATTTCAGTAATTTTGGCTTTTAAAATTTTTGCTTGATTGGTTCATTTGGATGAGTCCACTAGCATGGAAGCTGATGGCTTCATGAAGAAATAAGGGCGTGGAATTTTGAACAGAAAAGACAGAACCCTAAACTAAGCTACTGTGTGCCCCTGATGTGGAGAGCTGACCTGTGCTGTTAGGCAAACAGACTGCTGAATTATGGTTCTTACTGGTGCTTGTGGTTTTATTCCTCTTTACAAATGATTGGCTTCTGACTCCCTATGGTCAGATCCAAGAGGATGACACCCTTTGGGGGTGGTGCGGGTGCAGCTGATTTTGGACATCACTGCTGTGTTTGGCCCTGCAAGCCCAGCCTGTGTGCTGCAAACACTCTGAAAGTGTGTCAGGACTGGCTTTGCAGCTCCAAGTCCCATAAGGGACCCAAGCACAGCCTCTCCTGACTCAGGCAGTGCATTCCAGCTGTGAATCCACATGCTCAGTGCAGCAGAGCTCTGACAAATCTGTGAGATGCTGTATCTGATAGCAGGGAGATGTACAAGTAGGTCTAACCTTCTAACTCCTGGCATTTCAAACCACTCTGTCTTTCTTGTTCTTCCAGCAGCCTCCTTGTTGAACAATATCAGGCAAAGGACAGAGATTGTAAATCTTTGCCTGCAGGAACTTTAGAGATGTAGGAACAAATGCTAAGAATGCTCAGCCCTTCAGAAAAGGCCCGAGGTCCTTCAGGACTTTAACGTTTCTTCCCAGAAGTTTTTGGAGACAAGACAAAAATATTTGGCAGTATTGAATGAATCAGATAATGCAAGGCAATCCAGCAAGATGAGTGTTGATTTACCTGTTTCTCCCCGAAGAGAAGGAGGGGACATGCACGGGAAATGTTTTCCTTGATCAAAGGCCATGGTGAATGACTGCAGTGAAATGAATCAACTTTCATGCTCCATTTAGCTACTGCAATGGCTAATGAGAAATGTAGAAGTTTGGTAGTTCTTTGACAGCTCTGGAGGCTCGGAATCAGGTTCATGAGGAACCATTGCAATGCCAATCAGAAATTGTTAACTTATAAAAAGTTTATCCGAAGAGATTTTTTTACCCCCCTGTTGTTTGGAATATTGCTTATTTTAGAGCAGATAACTGATTCCGTCATGCAGGAATACGTTCCTAGCAGAGGTCCTCAGTGATAAATCTCTTGTATCATGTTGGCAAAAGGAAAAACAGAGTCCTGATTGTGTTTTATATGACTAAAATGAAGATATTTTCTCTCTCATCCCCACTCCTTCCATAGTGATAGATAAACTGTCTCTGGATACAGAGGAACTTCTCTGCTCATTGAGATCAGGAGCTGAAAAGTAAACTGCAGACTAGCTTCTGAATAAAAAATTACCTTGCTTGTTTGGATTCAAAATATTCATATTGGTTGAAATATTTTAAAAATCCTCTAAAGTAAAATAGGTCCTTTTCTAATCCTGAAATTTTTCTTGGACAAAGTTAATTGGGAGAAATTTCCTTGTGAAAGAATCTAAATTAAATATTTTTACTTATGGCTGTAAGTAATGGCCTCTTATAAACCCTTCTATTGTCAGAGAAAAAAAAAAAAACAGCCTCTCAACAATTTTCTAGGTGTAACCTGGAAGACAGTATAACTTTTTAAAAAAAGTCTCTTAATTCCAAAATTCTGCAGCATCCCTCATGTTCTGGTAGAATGGATAAGGAGAGATCTGGATTAAAACTGGTTTTACAAAAGCAAACCCAGATTAAGCAGGTTGATGAGTGAAATGTAAAACCACCTCAGTTTGCTCAAAACTTTTATCTGTTTCTCTCTTCAACTCTAAACTTTCATGGATGAGATAAAATAGGAACTGAATCCAAACAAGCCGGTTTTGCAAAAGCTCCTCAGCTCTTCTCTAAAAATAAGATTAAAGAAATCCTCTAGACTGCAGGAGATGACTTTATCTTGTTACATTGCAAACCTCATTCCCTTACTTTAAATCTTCTTCTCTCTTACTAAAGATAACTAATAGGGATGCTGAGAACCATTGTATTCTGTTGACATCTTTAAACATAAAGCAAGCTATCAATATCTGGCTTTCAAGGGGTCTCTCTGCTACCGTTCCCAAGTACAAAAGTTTATAGTCATATCATTATGAGAAAGACATATTTCTACACATGCTAATGGAATTTACTTTTGTGAATCTTATTGAGGAACCTGGGACACCAAGGACATTATTGTGCTGTGATTTGTGCTGGTGTAACACCCCTGACTTCAGCAGAATTACATGTGATTTCCTCTCTGCTATCCTGCAGCAGGCAGGGGTCCAGAGACACTGGGGCAGCCCATGGGCAGGAAACAAAAAACTCTGTGCCTTTTAAAGACAATTTATATTAATGAAATATGATAGCTAAAATCACATCCCATTACCACAGAAAATTATGACATGGTGACTTTCCTGGAGCTGCCTTCCATTCTGTGAGAGGTGAACTTACTGTGACAGGTTTAGACATTTGTCTGGACAAGCCCTGCATATTGTTTATAAGAACTCTTGTTTTTAAAATAGTACTGATGGCAACAGTCTGCACAGAGCTATCAATATGCAGCATTCTTGGCAAAGATGTATCTGGCAGGGAGGAAGGAGGCAAATTCTTTTTTTCATTTGCCACAGTGAGAAGTTAATGGAATGGGTCTAGAGCTGTGAATACTTGAGATGAGATTCTGGCTCAATATCCTTTGCACAACTCACTGAAAATGCTGACCAACACAATAACTTAATTAGGATCAACTGAACTCATCTAAGTCTCTGGGTAGTTTCCCTGATGATGTTTTTCTTTGCTTTTATTTAGCACGGCGTGATCAGCCCGTTCCACTATCTGACACCCTCTGGGCCCAGTGCATCCCTGTTGTAACAAGATCTCTCATATTTAGAGAATTACTTTGGGATGAATGTGGTCTCTTGTGTTTGCACTAAGTATAATACAGACACTAAACTGTGGATTATTATTTCCTAGAGGGAGATCTGTGTCTTGTGATGAGATTAAGGAGGATGCAGCTGTGAGCGGGACCAGTTTGGCAAAGTTGCTCCAAAAAAATTTAACTGGAGTAACTTTGGTTTGTGAAAAACTGGCTATGTGCTACATTCAGAATAAGCTCCCACATAAAATCCTTGCAAAGCATGTGCAAAGCTCCTTTGTGGTAAAACAGAGCTGTTTTGACTAGCCATATATGTTTCCTGTGTAAATCCGCCACATCCTGGTCTATAGCTCACTTGCATATCAAGTTTTCATGTGAGTCAGATTCCCAAGGCATCTTTGCAGAATAATAAAGTCATACATGACCATGTAAATGATACCCCTGAAAAAGCCCCCTCGGTCTTCTTTTCAAAGTCATTTCCAAGCCCAGATTTACACATTCCAGTTTCCAAAGCTGCTCAGATAATTGCCAAAACAAGAGCGCTCCACTATGCTCATCTCTAATTAGTAAAATCTGACTTTTGTCTTCCTGTGACAATAGCTTTGCATGTCTCTTAGAAAACAGGAGATTTATAGGATACTGGTGATATTTATTTTGAGATGGCATTTTGTTCATCATTTCAATACAGCCAAATTAAAGGCAGTATTTCTGTTCATTTAAATCATAATTTGTGCATTCCTTTTATCATTGCAATCCGTGAGAATGCAGAAGATACAAAATCAGTATAACACATTAGCAATAGATAATACAGTCTAAATAAACATAATAAGCTTTCCTATATGTCTCTAGACCAAACCTTATCTAAAAATACCCTAATGAAGCTGAACCATCCAATTACTTGTTTCTTGGAGGAACCCCTTATTAATGACATTGCAGTGAGGGAAAAACATTAATTATTGGACACAGTGGGATCTTTTACATTCTGTCTAGTCTGAACAGCACCAATTAATACAACAATAATTATCAGCTAGCATGGCAGGCTAGCTGAGCACAGCTCCTATCTGCTGATTGGGTGGGGAATGTGGGACAGCTCTCAGGCTGTGCAGATTTCTCAGACTTATACCCCTTTTATTTTTTTGCAGTGCTATGTGAGAACTGAATCCTAGAGATATTAAATCAGGTGGATTACCCTATTGAGGCAGGAGCTGTTCTTATGAGAGGCAAAGCACAGGTGCCACTGTGTAAGAAATGCCATTCCCTCCTTCATCTCCCACCCACCTGCTGTCTGGCTTTCTGTCACTCCAGGTTTGACATGATCACTCTTTGATAAGGTGAGTGTGATGGCACAGGCTTTTAAAGTTGTCTGTTTGCTTGCTCCCTTGTCCTCTCCCCAGCTATCTCAAAATGACAGTTTACAAATGCAGGAGCAAATGTTGACATGATTTATTGCCACCACTGTTGCTGCAGTCATGAAAGCAGAATGTCTATTCTCCATCAAATTCAACCCGGGGCAAACACCAAGTATGGGAAACTTCAGCTCAAAAGGTTAAAGTCTGCAAAAGTTATAAGTGACTAGAGGGGGAACAATGGAAAGTGTTAGACAACCTGAATAACAGGCGTTACTACTCCACTGCCTATAATAATAATAATTCACCTTTTATCCATTGAAGATAAAAGGACACAATGTGGGAAAATTAAGCTGTATAGACATCTTGGGGATATCTCATCTGAGATCACACACCACTTCTTTCTTGTGGTTATCATGATTTTATCAGAGCCACTTTGAAGTCTATATAGCCTTATATCTCAGTTATCTACATTTCATCCTGTACGTATTTATTGCAGATGGGCCTAAGCTGCTAAATTCAGATCCAAATCCAGATTCTGATTTTGAATTCCCTAAGGTCTGTAGCTAGCTTGGAGCGAGGGTTTTGGTTTGGAATCATCTCTATTTATGGGTAAGAGAAAGGAGTTTAATATATGCTCTCCCAGACTGCATAGCTCTATATATGTGCACACAGAGTTATTCCACCTCACATGTACATCTAGGAAAAACAGAGTGTGGCTATGTAACTAATAGCTGCCTACACTGGTATTCATAACTTAAAGAAGGATGGATTTATAAATGAGCCTCAGCTTTGACATTTTGTGATTTCTGAGAGCTTTCCTTTACAACCCTTACAAGCTTTTATCCATGTTTGAACATCTGGAGCTCCAGCACAGACAAACACCCTCAGCCCTCCCTGGCATACAGGTAAAAACTGCAGGCAATACAGGGTATTTTACAAGTCTTTGTGCACTGGGGTCTGTTTTTCTGTGTTACCTGTAGCCTTGACTCCAGCAGCAAGCAAACGATGACGCAGATGTAAATAGTGATATAGAGAACCAGGCTGCCACTTTATTTAAAGCTCAAGAGGAATTCCCAAGGGGAACGAGTGTCCTGTTCACGGGGAGGAGACACCAATCAGCCACACCAGGAACAAACTTCCCTTGTTCTGAGACAAGAGTGTGTGGGATAAGCAAGCCCTCTGTGACTAAAGGGAACCAGAAATGCTTCTACCTTTTGCATAATACTGGTGTGCTAATTAGGGCACTGATATCCTCAGAGGGCAAGCTCAAATCTGATGATATGTACAAAACACACACTCTCCTCTCTCTCTCCCCCTCTCTCTCCCTCTCACTCTCTCTCACACACAGACAAAGCATAATCAGATGGACAGTGGCAGCAGAAATCAAGAAAAAGAACTGCAGAAATAGTGTAAAAATGGAGGTCCAAGAGATCAGGTGGCATTCCTTTGTCAGGAAGCTGGCTGGTTGTATGCAGTCACTCTGCCATCACAACACTGTCATTTTCTTAGTGGCTCTCTCAATGTGCTGAATAGGGACAACCCAGGCTTGCTCCATCTTTTTGTTCTTCTTTATCCTGTCATTTGATTAAATGATGACATATTAATCATACTCCAAAACAGAGACAGACTTTGCAGCAGTCTGAGCATATTATCTTACAGTCTTTCCCTGTTGTTTTGTGATTTGAAGTATTTTGTACAAGCATTTCGTTCTCCCACTCTTCTCTATCACCTGGGCTTCCTAAACCTAACGAGGTGATAAAATGCTCTCCACGAGGGATAATCCATTTTCCCAATATAACTTAATTCCTTAAAGCTTCACATCTGGAAGAGACTTCCAGAAACTGCCTCTCAGCACCAGGGAGCTGGCATTTCCATCTCTGAAATACCATTTCTCAGAAATAAAAGCCCTTTGTCTGGCTAAAGACACATTGTGTCTGGAAATGTTGAGGGAAAAGGCATTTCCACAGCAAATGTTGACTTCTGATTCTAAATATCCTGCTAAAATTGATGAGTTCTAATAGACTGTTTGTGAAACTGGATAGGTGTCATTATATGCTCGACCTGAATAGGTATTTCTTCCTTCCATAAAACCTGGAGCTTCTAATTTAATCTAGTAAATATGATGTAACACTTCTGTCTGCAAAAAATTGTAAGCAGGGATTATTTTTAAATGATACTTAAGTCCTATTGCAACACATTTCATCATCCAGAAAACACAGGAATGCTGCAGAGAGATTGTTTATCAGGAAAAGTTTTTTTTAAAAAAAATTGTGAGTAGCAATGCCCCACAGATGTATTGAGACTCTGCAAAACTTTTTGCACCATCACAATCATGCCAGATTATGGAGAATCTGAGGGGTCAGCTCCTGAAATCCCCTAATTTATCAGTACTCAGGGCACCCTGTGATTTGCAGAAGTCAGAGTAAGGCATGCTCTCAGATCATGGGGGATCCCATGCAGATTCATCACGGTATGCACCAGCATAGGACCACTAACTTAAACCAGTTTGGAATTCCAGGATTTACAAAAAAACAACCAGACAATTTATCTGCACACTTCCCTTCTACCTGACAAAATGCTGTAAACCAATGCCCCTCTATCTCATTAGTCCATGCCTTGCCTTAATCCAAGGCCATGGTGCTCCAGGGGAGAGAGGAAGGGATGGGAGGGCAGGAAGGAAGGATCACAGCGAGAGCAGAACAAAGGTGGATGAAAGGAGGGAATGGTGTCATGCCTTATTTGCTGGTCACAGTGTAACAGAGGTTGAAAAGGACTGATAGGAGTTATCCCTCCACATCTGCATGCTGCAAAAACCACAAGTAGAGAGTGTCAGGGGTGCTGCTTAGTGGCATCACTCCCATGGGACAATACAGCACTGTAGGATTTCTTAGTACATGTTCTGCCAGCACCATTAACCTGCCATGCCCAGATAGCAAAGATAACCCACGTTCGCATATTTTCCTTTGGTCCACAGTCAGAAATTAGATTCTCTGAGGGTCCGGAAGCGTTGTTCTGATAAGCATCCACATTTTTTTAGTTCTCTTCCTTTGATCTCCCAAGCAATCCAACCTGTTCCCAAAGATCCCCCTTCAGACCTCTAGCTCCCACACAACTGTTATTTCCAGCAATCCATTAAAAAAAGGGAGAAAAACAAATGGGCTCCTACCAGGGTTAAATCAAGAGCAAAATCTAGAAAATAAAAAACAAACTGAAATATTGTTTTAAATTGTAGAGAAGAAAGCTTTCATCAAACATTTTTCAAAAAATGAAATATGGACTGATGAAAACATTTTAAATCAAATTTAAAAAAAAATATTCTTTGTATGACATTGGTGTTTCCAAACATATGCAACTTTTTAATTTGCAAACTTTTTGTTTACCCCAGATAATAACTACTAACCTGTCCTATGGCCCACACTGTATCTTCATTTCTGCAAGCAGAGATAACTTGAAGAGAAATCAACTCAGAGCAAAACCAGGACTCTGAGGCAGGGGCTGAACTGAAGAAATTGGCCTTGCCCAGTTCACCAAAACTATTTTTTTAAGACACAAAAGATGAAAGAGCTTTTACTCCTATAAAGAGACATATTTTCATTAAAGCTGAAACATACTGAAAGGGCCATCAAATAGAACGTTAATTTAATGGGTGACAAAATCTGACTCCAAATTTCTTTAATTTTGGTTGTCTAATTTGAGCCACAGTATAAACAACAGCACCAATTAGTTAGTTTTCTTTTAAAAAGTCTCAAGCTGTACCGAAAAGACTGTTGTTCTGTCTAGTTAAACACTCATGCATTAAAATGCTAATAATTAAACTGTTACGACTGACTAATGAACTCTGCCAACTATAAATGATGGTCTTGTTAGATTCACTGCACAGCAAGGCTTCCTTTGTACTGAAAAAGTTAAAGGTTAAAGAGCTCTTGAAAACAGCGAGCAGCATCTAGAAGCAATTACATTTTTTTCCTGGAAACTAATAGTTGTACAATAATGTTTCAATTCGCACTCCGAAAAAAAATAATTACTATGAGCTCCATTCATCAGAGCAAATCTGCAGCTTTCTACACCATGGCAGGTTGTTAATTTGGCTTCTGCATCCAGCCTGCTCAGCCTATAATCTAGTGTTTTGCAGAGCCTTTTATTGATCCTGCTCATGGCAACTGAAAGGGCAAAGTCTCAAACTTGACTTGTGATACCTGTTGAGTAGCACTCACTCACGTCAGAAGAACACTGTGAGACTGAATTTCAAAAGGCTTATGTGGCAGATTTCCTTGGATATGGTGGCTATTCACTGGTTGTCCCTGTGCATTGACTTCCAGACAATACAGTCTCTGGGAATGCAGGAAACAGAGCAGGAACTGGAACTAGATTCCTGTTTGATTACATCTGTGACTACAGCTATGCTTCTTGACAAATACCACCTGAGTGAGGAGATTTGGGACTCCAGTGTGGCCACTCAATGAAATTGTGAGTTTGGGAATCAAGACTTTCCTAGGAACCTCACATTCATGGAAAATAAATAGAATTTCCTCTGTAAACAAATAACTTGATCTTGAATTAATGATTAAAAATAGCTTATACTGAATCCTAGATGAAATATTGTTAGATATCAATAAAGAAACTAACATATAAATGAACATGTACAGAAGTGCATCTTTCCATCCATTCAGGTATGTGCTGAAAGCAGCTAAATCTTTCCCTTGGCTCTGCTTGAATTGACTGCTCTCGAATTATTGAGAGATCTGTGCATTAGAGAAATACCCACTTAACTTGGTTGCTATCAAAATAACTTTCACCATTATTTTCCAGAATATTGCTTTGGAAAGCTTGTAGAGTGAACATATTCATGGTGGGGAAAAATGTTGAAAAAAGGTTTTTCGAAATCTCAAATCAAAATATGGCAAACTGCCTTCAACCTAATAGAAAATCTTTCCAGCAGTAGACTTATCATACCTCCTGATTGGTCTGCTTTTTTTTTTTTTTAAATGCACATTTGCTTTTAAATTTTGCTGTGGAGTTATGAATACACACACACATATATATAAATATAACTACATATATACAAAAAAACATGTTGTCTGAGACTCAGGAAAGGGCACTGTGGTAGGTCATGAAAAGTGCAGTTAATTATGTCACTCTGCTTCCTTTATAGTAGGGCCCACCACAGCATGCACAGACTTTTTCTTAGGGTGTTTATATGACTGAGGAATGCCATTATATTCCCAGCACCCATTTCATGTCCAGAAAAGCTATAAAAATATTTTGCCTTTAATTTTTTCCCTGTTAAGAATTAATCAATATGAATATGTAACATCTGAACAACATGGATTTACAATATCTGTGGCACAATTGAAAAAAAAAAAAGTGAGCACAAGAGAGAACTGCATTCTTTGGATGATATTAAAAAGATATCCAAGAGAATCACCATACCCATCAGTGAAAACAAATTACCTATTTTTCTTTAAGAGAAGAGCTTCTGTTGAGGCAAAGAATGTAGTAAACTCAAAGTTCTGAGGAAGAATTTGTGTGCAGCATTGAGACAACAACTGTGGGAGACAAATACTCAACTTTACACAGCCAATACACAGGCAAAGATATATCATTATTCTCAACTTTATACAAAAGTTTATAGTATTGGCATAAAACAGGTGAGTGAGAGATGATTGTCAGCAGGCTCTCAGTGTGAATTCTCTTCTTGCACCCTGTGAATTTGGCTATTTTTCAATGAAATATTGAAAGGCATGGCAGATATAGATTCTGCTTTTTCTCTCAAAAGATGGTCACAATGACACTTACCCTCATTTGTATGATCCTTTTATTAAACTTCTGGCAAGGTACTGGGAAAGTGGGTGAGACAGCTGCAAACACATGGGGTGTCTGAAAGGCCTGAAAAACCCTCTCTTATCTCTTATTTTCATCTCTACAGATTACCCAAACTGTGGCCACTGTTGTGTACAGTACAGTACACAAATTGTAAATAGAATGTCTTTCCTCAACACATTTGTAGTTGACAGAAAATAGAAAACATTCACAACCTACTTGGTCAGCACCCTATCATCAGATATCAGCAAAATGTTGCAAAGTCCAGGCAACAGAGTAATTTGGATTTTTATTATTATATAGTAGTAGGGTTCAGGCTCTGAAAGGCAGCTCAGCTAATAATATATTTTGGGCTCTTCCTTGATCTATAATGCTGGCATCCTGAAATGAACAATAGTGTGGTGTAGACCTCAGTGTGCATCAAGGATCTGTTAATCAAAATAAATTTTTGAGATGTTAGACACACTGAATAAAGGAGAAGTACATGATACCAAACTCACCAGAAGCCATTGGTTTTCAAAACTTCATCAAAATTGGGCTTAGTTCTGCTTAGAGGGGAAATGGGAAAAAATAGTAGAAAGAAACTTTGACCATAAAATGGGATAACAGGTAGTGAAGATGCAGAGAGTACTTGCAGAGAAAATTTATAGTCAAACATAGCTGTCCAAGACATGGTGTGTTGGCTGGGTGGAGAAAACACTTCTAGATGCAGATTGCTACAGTATAAAATACATTTCATTGCTTTCTATTTCTCAGCTTCCAAAGAGTTCTCGCCTCTCTCTAACATGACAATAGATATATCAGCTAGGATGTAGTTCATAAAAACAACAACAGTTAAAAGAGTCAACTTTTATAGAAAAAAAAAAAAAAGAGCATTATAAGTACTAGGGAAAAGTTTTGAGAATTCAGGCTAGCTATTCAAACATTCAGACCACCCCTAAAATAGCAGCTACAGTTCACAGGGGCCAGAGCTACACAAATTCCAGCTCTCCCTATGTGGTAAGTCTAATACTTTCTTTTCTTATGCTTTAAGGACTTCAAATAGGGTTTGTGCATTTGACTCCTTTTATCTCTTTCATAGAGTTCTCTCTGCTTTTAAATCCCTAAGTATCTCTGTCCTCCCCCTGCCATTCCTTAACAGATCCAGGACAGCACAAATAATGCCTCTTGGCTTTGAACACATCATGGCAAATTTCACTGACAGAGGGAAGATGTATGAGCAGTTATCTGGGATAGTTTTACACCAATCCATCTATTGTCTGCTATGTTCACAATCTTGGGCTGGAATGAATTTCAGGCAAAGTGCATCCCTCGCAGACCACTTAGAATAGGTTCTGTCTGAGGTCCCAGTCCTATCTGATGCTAAGCACCTTACTGCATCAGGACCTCACTGAGAAATACTCCACTTAGATTTCTCCAGGGCTTCAGAGGGCTTTGTCTCCAGACAATGGAAAGATGACAGGAAGATGGCAAGAGTTTTGGTGCCTAAAATCCTCCACAGTTCTAGGAAAAAAATGACCCCATCTGTATAAAAGGATACCAAGTCAATAGGCAAAAATCAAGAAGGAAATATTTAAAAGGAAGGGGAAAAAACCCTTCTTAAGTGATGACCCCACAGGTTTCTCTCTTGCTTCTGCCACCACATAAGGTTTTTTGGGATGGCAGTACTTGCAGAGATTCACCTGAACAAAGCTGGACAATTTCATCCTGCATGTATAGGACTGGGGCTTTCGTAAGATATTCATGACAGAGACTTGTATTTCTTCTTCTGTATGGTGCCTGTCATTCTTTTGAACATGGTATAAAACAAGAACTAATCGTTAGAATAGTAGCATGGAAATCCAGTTATTTACATTTTCTAGGTATTCTGTTTAATCAGTGCAGTAAGACATAGTCTATTTGGTCTCTCCATAGTGCTGTGCTTGCATACTTTGCCATAAATTTTAGCCTTTGGTGAGAAAGACAATGGTTATAGAAAAACAGTCACTGCTCTGCTATTGTATTATAATTCCAAATGCAGGAGTTCTGTGTTTCAGCTAAGACATATTTGCATAATATTAAAGCTTGAATTATAAATAAATGTGAAATGCCTGCAGTTTATATTGTGAAACATTTGAAAAGTAAAGCAGATTTTTACAAACATTTTTGTAGCACTGTATTTTGAAACATGCAGTTCATTAGGGAAGAAAACACAGCTTGTGTAATGAGGGATTGCTATAAGTAGATTTAATATATTCTAGCATTTAAATATTATTGTTGATCATAAAAGATTAAATGCCCTTTGGTTTCAATCCTCTTATTAAAACCAGCAAATTTATTTTTCTTGAGTGTGGCAAGCAAGTTTGAACTAAAATGTAAATGCTTAACAGGCTCTGCATATGTGCACGCAGGCGTGTGATGAAGAGATGGGGCATTTTCCCCAAAGCTTCAATTTCAACTTGCTAATTTGTTATCATTGTTCATTAACTATGTGGTTGACCTAAGATGAGCCTGAAGGATTACAGAATATTTGTCTAACTATTTAACAGAAGCTTATAAAATAATAGCATTTGTTAAACACCTCAGGTTCCCCTCCCACCACAACTGTAATCTGAAGACATTAAAGGGCTGGATGGGTTGAACACAAACACGGTGGTGCTCAGTTGGGTCAGCTGTGTCAGTCCAGCTTGGTTTGAATAGGTAACCCAGTCCACAGTGTAACTACATTAAAGGGAGTTTCTGAGAAACCACTGTCAGCGCTCTGATTTCATGCTGATTTGCTTCTGCATGGGAGCTGCTGTTTTTCATTGGGTGGTTGAGTAGCTGGGATAATCAAATTCATGTCACCTGCAAGCAAGGGTGGAATGAAAAGCATGACTAAATGGGGAGGAAAACCAGGATACTGTTTCACTGTCACCTATGTCCTTAAAATACTGCTTACGTTTGCCATTACATTTGCTGTCTGTGGGGTTTCTCATGGGAATACTGACAACTCAAAGCTCACAAAAGCAAAGCTTGCAAAAGCTTTGCAGAGAGCAGAGCCCTCAGGTGCTGTTACCTTGCTTGAATGCCACCAGTTTAGAGAATTCTTCAACAAGGGGGGACTGGGTGTTACCCTTCCTCCTGCTCAGCAGCCCAAACCCCAGGGATTTTTGGTGTGTGGACCTGTCTGGGCAGGAGCTGTTCAGCCCTGACTGCCCATAAAGTGTTTTTGCTGGAACTTCCAGAGGACTTTGCACTATCTGCTGCTGTCATGCAGAGATAACCTAATTTCTACTACTTGATAAAAAAGACTCTCATATCTCAAAAGAAAATAGAGCTCCAAAAAATTCAACACTTGAAGCTTGTTAGAATAAGAACGTGCCATATGGAAATTATCTACATTGCTTCTGTCAGGATGTACCAGATGGGGCTTAGGGTAACAGGCTTGCCTGCTCAGACTCCTCTCACTTCCCCCATTAGATGAGCCTCAACACAAACTGCTTTTTACCTGCCATGCTGCAAAATACTGCAGTACCAGCCCAAGAACCCAAGGAAGGAATTCAGAGCCAGAGTCCAAGTTTCCTGCTATGGCAGATCTGATCTCTCCTTAAAGATTTAAACCCAACTGAAGGCCCATGTTGTGCTCACCTTGCTTCATGAGGACACACCAGAGAACTCACTGGTAGGGTCTCTCCCAGGGAGAAAGAACCTTTTTGAGAGTGTGGTAAATGTTGAGAACAAACTCAAGAGTCTCAACATTAGCTTTGCATAACTCCCTCAGGGATCTTACGTGTTTTAGGGCTGAACTCAGAATTCACCCAACCCAACATAAGAAGAGAGCACAAGACCTGTGTTTGCCAGAAACAGACTTTTAGACCTTGAAAATAAGTCTTTGGTAGTTGAGTGTTCCTTGATAGTTAAAGAGGTACTTCCTTTCTAAGCCCCTTTATGAGTTTCAAGAAAAATTACTCCTTTAGGCTGATACTTTTGTAGCTTTTGGAAAGTTTGGTAAAAATTCATATGGTTGGTTTAGAGTATGCCTAAAGAATTGTTTCAGATGTAAAACTTGTGCTAGGGTAACTGAAAACAGTTCAGACTTGGCATGTAATCTCCAGTGAGAAATGTGGGCTTGGATAAGTTGGAAAAAAGATTGGTTCAGAAAGAAAGGAGTTATAAACAAGTGGAAATCGTATGCTTCAGTAATCCAGATGTATGCCAGGCAAGCACAGACGTCTGGATAGCCACATGCTGGAATAAATGCATCTGTATTTATTTAAATGTGTGATGTAATGTGCATGTGCAAACATCTCAGTAAATGGTAGGCATGTTAATTTTTCCCATCTCACAAAATAAATATAGACAATACATGAGATAGACATATATGTCTGGCTGACCAACAGAATAACCCAGAGCTCTTGGACACCAATGAAAAGACTGTTCCTGAATGTAATGGAATATGGGTCAGAGTCCAATGTCCTACAATCTTGCTCATATATTAAAAAATAGAAAGAGTAAATACACATGTAAAATGTTAAAAACCTCATCAGTCCTTAAAAGTTTCCATTACACTCTCTCAGATAATGCTTAGTGCCAACTGTGATGAATTAAAGTTTCCACAGCCAGCAAAAGCTGTTCGAAACCTAAAATGTAATATACGATTTTCTTGATTCAGATTTTCAAAATACAACCTTTTAAACAGAGGTTCAATCATCAAATCCACAGGATAAGTAGCTCTGGGTTTTCTTGCTGAAAATCCAAATTACTTGGGTGCCAAACCTTCATATGCCTAAAACTTGTGTCGCTCCACCGACTTCAGTGGAGCTATGCTGATTTACACCAGCTGCATGGCTGGCCCATAAATATTTTCAGTTGATCTGGATTATTTTATATATTATAAGAATTTTCTTTATGGATTACATGGCAAAACATTTGTTCTCAGCTTCCAAAATGTCAGGCTCTGTGAATTTATTTTAATATGGGACCATTTGTGTGGTTCTGTTATTGCACGGCTAAATACATTTGTGCTCACAACACAATTTTACTGCACATCCTCCCACTTTTGCACTCCCATGCAGAGATCCTAGCAGAATTGCCATCACTCCATCTATCCGTAGGAAGTCAGATATTGGTGTGGAAGAGTGAAGCTGCAGCTGCTGTGGGAAACAAAGCACTGAATTTCAAGCTGTTGGCCATGCAAAAATTTCCACCATAACACTTTGGTAAGTGTAATTCTCCGCATGTAGTTATGTTAGTGGGGCTTTAAAGTTAATCATGCATGTTGTTATTCATCAGGAAGGTAATGCTGGACACTTCACTTAGCACTTTGACACAAAGGTAAACAGTTTCCAAGGATGGTGAATAGTGGGATAATGAGATTTTATTAAATTTGTGATCTTCCCCTCTGGTATTGACACTTACTGCAGGTCCCTTTTCCTCTTTGTTTGCAAGAGCTCAGGGTCTGGATTTGTTATGGGGCCAGTGAACACACTCAGGCCCTTCCTTGCTAAGCCCCTGCGATGAGCAGCGAGGTGTGCAGCCAGCTCCCCCGAGCCTGGTGGGGCAGGACACACACCAGGCAGCCAGGCGTGGCTGGAGATGCAGGCAGGGAAATATCCTCTCAGCAGCCCAGGGAAATGTGATCCATTAGCTACACAATCCCTTTTAGGGTGCAGGTAAACAAAACATATTTAGAGTGCATTTAAAGGGAATGTATAAAGAATTGGTTCCTGACACCTTCTGATAAATACTGAATCATGGCTGAATTCCAAAACAGTTTGTTTAAAAACCGTTCTATCACTTTGTCCTGCTTTTTCTCTGGTTAAGGGTGGCCCATAACACTCTGGGCAGTAGTGTGTTCGGTCTGTGTCAGTCATTTATTAATCCTCAACAAAATATTTCAGTTAAATGTTAAAGCAAAGCACAATGAGAGGAAACGGAACAAACTCGCCCAAGAAGGAGGCCATTGGTCCTGCTCTCAAAACCCATTCAACCATCTGATAAAGTCTTCCTGAATCCAAATCCAAGTAGTTACAGACTGAGATTGAGGTATATGGTCTGGTAAATTGGCAGAGCCTGAGAGCAGTTACCAGCACCTGCCCAGATGGTACCTATCTTTGCTTTTATAAGCCCCACTTTCATTTACATTTTTCTAGAGGAGAAAGTTCAAAGCAGCAACAACTGTTTAATATGTGTAGACTTTCCTCTATACGCCAGGGAAATTAATACTAAAGAAATTTCCTCAGTTGTCTTAGGCTGCAAGTGCCATTTAAAAATCCAGCCCATCGACCCTGTTTCCTTCATACCCACAGGTTCTGTGGCATTAAGCACAAGTAAGGCATTCCGAGGCAAAAACCAGCATTGCTCCCAGTTCCCAGTGGGGAAACTGAGGCTTGGGGAGGCTGAACAGTGTGGCTGGAGAAACACAAGTTTGAGTTGTGCCTTGCTGCCAGGACAGGAGTGTTCCCAGGGGCAGCTCCTGGACTTTCCTCTCGCACGCTGCAGTATCTGCTGGAGCACCAGCAGCACAGGGCACAGGAATCTCTGCCTGCTCTTCCACACAGGGGTTCAAATAAAGGCAAAGCTGGCAAGGGTTAAAGAAGGCTATGAAACTCTACATTAAACAGTCCTGCAGTGCCAGCAAGGGTTAAGACAAGTGACATGGGAGAGACACAACGGGACTCTCCTTCTGTGCTACATATGTAGATGGGTATTAAGGACATGCATCTCTCCTCATCTAAAATCATGAATTTTTATGAAGTAAGCCCTGCATTCCCATAATTCAGTAGGGTGCACTTTGCAGACCCTAAAGTGCTGTCACTACAGAAGGTTTCATTGCTTGCACCTGCTAAAACATTTGAGGTATTTGAGAGGCAGTGAAACACATTTGCTTTTCATTTTATCTGACTTTGAAAATCTTTGAAGTGTTTAATAGTAGTCCAGAAAAGATTTCTGCCTCTTAATCATTTACTTGTAGGGCACATTCTCCACTGGTAGCCTGTCAGGCAGAAAACGAGTTTAGCCCAGTTTTATTAAGTGCCACATGCCGAGTCAGTGTTCATTAAAGGTGTTTTAAGGTTTGAATTATGTAATTTATGAGAAAAAGAAATACAAAATTCCATTGTTTTATTAATATGCAGCACAGGATATACTGCTAATAACATACTTTTTAAACAGAAGTTTTATTAAAAAAAATGCATTTATAGGGGGCTACAGATAGGTTTTTAGAAATCTCTTTTTCCCTGTTCAATAAAATTCAAACACTTTAATTCAATCAACATAGATTTGAAAAAAGGAACTATTCTTAACCTCTCCTTTTGGTCACTTTTGTTTACACACATTGTAGACAAAGGGAGAAAAAATAAAAGAAAAATCAGAATTTTTTAAGAGAAGTGACAGTATATGGTACTAAAAGCAAGCCACAGCTAAAGCCTGCAGTCAGATGTTAATTCACCCCTCAAACAAAGCAAATCCAGAAAAGAGCAGAAATTGTAAAGGAAAATAGAAAATAAAACTTCCAAATTTTAACCCCAGGAGACACTATTTCAAAAATTGTTTTAAATTGCCACCATAGATTCACAGCTTGCTGGATATTTTTAATTAGATGAGGGCTTAACTCAATCTTTTGGTAGCCACTAAACTACTTTGTTTTAGTGCTGGATGTAGGTTTTCTTAAGCACAAGTGAAAAGCAGAACTTATGAAATGTAAGAAGGAGTGTATTTTTCTTCTCAGCCAGTCTGGCTCCAGTTACCTGAGCCTGGTCTTGGAAGTCCAAGGTAGGACTGGTCTTGTAGCTGGTGCTGGCAGAGAATCTCTCTGTCAGAATCACATCCACCAAGGGCTCTCCTTACCCAATCCCTGTGGCAAAATTCCCTCTAGTGTCCTGCAATTTCAAAATGAGGTTGTTTGAGGCCTGAGGAACCAAGACCTGAGTTTAATATGGACTTTTATTGCCATGGGAAAGTCATAGTTATCCTAACTTTTACCAAAGTGGAATTCATTAAGCCCTTCAAGGCAGGGGAGGTTGCAGTGGGTTGCTCTGGTGGTTTTTTTTGTTTTGTTTTGTTTTTTTTTGTTTTTTTTTTTTTTTTTTTTTTTTTTTTTTTTTTTTTTTTTTTTTTTTTTTTTTTTTTTTTTTTTTTTTTTTTTTTTTTTTTTTTTTTTTTTTTTTTTGCTTCTCTTTAATTTGTTTCATTATTTTGTTATTTACTGGTGCTCTGAAAAGAGAACAGAGGAACCTTGATGCTTTGGGGTGGACATGCTCTGTCCATGAGACTGAGCTGCTGGATGGCTCAGGTTGTGCAGAATGCCCAAAAGCAGGGCTTAAGAAAAAAAAAAAAATCATGACAGTTGCCATGCAGGTCACTAATTTGGAGCCCCATGTGTCTAATCCTGCTCATATTTTGGCAATGGGATGATCATGTGAAATCTTATCACAGTTTATGGAGAGGGATGTATTAGTATCAGAATTGGAGATTTGGCTTTTCCAGCAAATGAACTCTGCATGTACCTCACACCCCACTGATGTAAAGGAGTGATGCTCTCTTCAAGGGACACTGAGAGTCAATAACTGCCAAAAAGCTGCAAAATATGCAGCTTCTGACATTGAATAATTGGTCATAAGAAGTGGTATAGAGAATACACGTGCAGTACCAAAACATCTTCAATAGAGGTGGTAATTATACTTGATCACAACCATTAATTTTTAAATGTAAGTTAAGAAGGAGGGAAAACTTGTAACTATATTAAGAACTTGTTCATTTGATCCAGAGTAACCTTTTAATGAATTCTCTGGAAGCATGAGCAAAGAACTTTAAAAAAACCCTTGCCCTGCAGAAAACACACCTTTAAAAATCTGTTTGCTTTGAATGAAACATTAATTTTACAGTGAAGTCCTCATTTTATGGCAGACACGTGCTTGTAAAAACTGCCATTGTTTGCGTGGAAGGTGTGAGGAAAAAATATAAGGGGAAAATCTGGCAGATGCTTTACCTTACAGGATCCACTTTAAAGAGAGCTCCTCCAGTCCTGGCTCTGCTGAGGAGCCACTGGCACATGCAGCCTCATTGATGCAGCACTTGGGAAATTGGTGAACAAAAGCAGGGCATCAACTTTTGCACCAGCTCCTAATTATGGCAGTCAAAGATGTCTCCCTCAATGGCTGAGGCAGCTCCTTTTTGGGAAGAAAAGCAGCATACTGGTAACTGTGCTGCCATCTCTTCCTGCAACCCACCAGAGATGTGGAGTGGGAGGAAGTACCAGTGAGCCTGCTGCTTCTTCTTTTGAGACTCACAGAGCAGTCTGTGTGTTGTGGTCATGTCCACACATGCAGGCTTGGAAAGCCTCCTTCCCCTGGGCACACGCACAAAGAGCAGAATGTTCATGTGCCAGGCTCCTCACCTCATCCCCAGAGGATGGGAGCACTCCTTACCTCTCTGAAGTCAGTAGGGAGAGGGTGTTTTTAATTCCACTGGAGGAACTGGCTGCTTCGGTTTTATTGCAGAATCATGCTAGTAATACATCCAGATTACTGCAGCTCACAGTAAGGAAGTCAATTTATAATGACTTTGCCATTGTCCTGTTGCTAATGTGCCACATTTGATTCTCCTCAGCTGGCTTTGAAAGGTCTCTTTGAGGAAGGAGGAGATAGCACCCTTGCTTATGAAAAAGGCAAATTATACCCAGGGGCAACATTGCTGCACAACAGGAAAAGGCCAGCCTCCTCCCAGGAGACATGGCCCCAAATTAAATGCAAGTAATTTCCTGACTAACCTGTGATTTCTATCTGGTTGTGGCTTCTGGCATACAGCTAAGTCTCCAGTTCTGCTGCTCTGTTCAGCAGGTCTCACATGTGCTTTCACTTTCATTTCCAAATGTTAATGGAGAACAGCCCATTCTCAACCTGCTGCTCAGGCAGCGGGGTCCAAGGATGCTGGCTCTGGGCAGTGCAGCCCTGAGGAGCAGGAAGGACACTCTCTGCTCAGGTGTCACCCCCCAGAGGGGTCCCTCAGCCACAGCAGCAATGTGCTGGCAGAGAAGGTGGGAATGGGAGAGCAACACCCTCCTGAGAATGGTTCCTGCAGGTCCCATGTGGCCACACAAGAGGGTTTGGAGTCTGGCTGCTCCCTTCCCCATCACCAGCCTGAAAGAGATGGAGCTGCCACAGGCATTGGGTTGGAAGAACCTCTGACAGTAACTTTCTACTCTACAATGGGCAGATCTCTGTGGAGAAAATCACCAGCATTAGGTCAGAGTGATTTTTGTACAGCAGCAACGAAGATTCAGTGGCAGGTTGGAATGGTGGAAACCCTTTAGCTGTCCTGTGGCTGGATGGGGATGGGGAGCAGCACCCTGGGAAGAGGAGGGGTTCTAGATGGTTCCATAGAGTGTCTGATGCAAGGAGAGAGCCTTAAAGAATATCATAAATTATATTCAGACTTTTTGCGGAAGGAAGGAAGGAAGGAAGGAAGGAAGGAAGGAAGGAAGGAAGGAAGGAAGGAAGGAAGGAAGGAAGGAAGG
>VZUI01044436.1:0-10743 GCA_013401135.1 Cettia cetti | reverse complement strand
CTCCTCACCGGTGATGTCCCCTCCTCACCGGGGGTGTCCCCTCCTCACCAGGGGTTGTCCCCTCCTCACCGGGGGTGTCCCCTCCTCACCGGGGGTGTCCCCTCCTCACCGGGGATGTCCCCTCCTCACCGGGGGTGTCCCCTCCTCACCCGGTGATGTCCCCTCCTCACCGGGGATGTCCCCTGCTCACCAGAGCAGACCCGGGGGACAATTCCCACCCGGGCTGGAGCCCGGCGAGCACCAGGCTGTCAGCATCCACGAAGGGAACGAGGCAGGAGAGCCCACGAGGCCCCACCTGGAACCAGCACCCCCAGAGCAGGGGCAGGGAGCCCCCCGGGAGCAGAGCAGCAGCAGCAGCAGCAGCCCGGGGAGCTGGGCAGGGCTGCAGGCAGCAAACAGCCCGGCAGGAGCCCTGCAGAGCCCTGGGGTGCAGGGAGAGCCCACCAGAGATAAGGACTGGCACAGCCAGCCCCTAGAGATCAGGAGAGATAAGAACTGGCACACCTAGCTCACCAGAGATAAGAACTGGTACACCCAGCTCACCCGAGATCAGGAGAGATAAGGACTGGCAGACCCAGCCCCCAGAGATAAGGACTGGCACACCCAGCCCCCAGAGATAAGGACTGGCACACCCAGCCCCCAGAGATAAGGACTGACACAGCCATCCCCCCAGAGATCAGGAGAGATAAGGACTGGCACACCCAGCCCCCAGAGATAAGGACTGGCACAGCCAGCCCCTAGAGATCAGGAGAGCTCAGGACTGGCCGAGCAGCCCACGGCCCGGGCCGGCTGTCCCTGGAGCTGCCCCAGCACCTGCAGCGTCCCCGCACGGAGGAGGGGAGGGGCACCTGAGCCCCAGGTGTGGCCCCGTGTTCCAGGGGCCCAGGGACCCTCTGTGCACGCCCGGCTGAGCTCCAGGCGCCCCAGGGAGGTGACACGGCTCGGTCCCCGCTGGAGGGGCAGGGCCTGGCAGGGCAGAGCCCAACACCTGCATCCCCCAAGGGCAGCCCGGGGGTGGGGACACCCCCAGCTCCTGCCACAGGGGCACCCCAACCCCCCACGAGCTTCAGCTCCTGCCTTGGAGTCCAAGCAGCTGAAAAGGAGCAGTTCCTCACACACCAGAAGTTATTTCTTTTGCTGCTTGGGAGAGTTAATTTCAGTAAAATGCAAGATACTCCCCTTTGCCATTACCCTGTTCGCAATATTAACTTCATTTTCACTTCTGTGAAACCGAAAGCTTTTAACAAGAGTGTTTAGCATCAGGAGAATCAGCAGAGCATCCTCCAGAATTTTTAGGGAAAACACATCTAAAAGCAGCAAACTGGGATGTCTGCTTGGAAAAAAAAACCCCACCTAGGAAGAGATAAGTATTATTTATTTCCCAAAATTGGTTTAAAGAGAAAAAAGATTTTATCTGGATCACCAAATGTAATTTAGCCTCAGACAGCTAAAGTAGGCTTTTAGCTCACATCAGCTTTGGAGGGAAAGGCTTCAGCAAGCTGAGATGGATTTGAACAAACCCGTGTGAGTGATGAGCACAGAGCAAGGCAGGGGCTGCAATTATCATCCAGGAGATAAAACAAAGATACTCCAGCAGACACAGGGCGAGGAGCAATCAGGGAAACACAGGGAAATTATCCTGGCACCGCGAGGCACCACTTTGGATCCTGCCACATTCACATCAGAACAAGGAGATCCAATCCCCCTGCAGGCACCGCTACGAGTCACTAAATCCAGGATATGTCAGACTCTGCTCCATGATGGGGCGATGAGGAGGAGGTGGCTGGACGGGCTCCTCCTCTCCGGGTGACACAGAGCCACCCCCGGAGCAGCGGCTGCCCCTGCGAGCCCCGGGGCCCTGGGAGCTGCTCCTGTGCCGGAGCACGGCGCAAAGCCCTCACTGCAACCGGGGCCAGCCTCTGCCACGGCCCGGGCTGCAGGAGCAGGCACGGGCTGGGCACGGGACAGGAACGGGACCGAGATAAACCCCGAGGGGCTCGGCACTGCAGGGGTCTCACACCCCTGACACCACCAACAGCTGGAAATTGTGAGATTTGAGTCACAGTTGGTGCATGAGGGTAGAAGAGAAGATGGAGCAAGGAAAATGATGCTTCTCCTATTAAATACTGATTTGGGGGTGGCTTGTTTTCATACTCGCATTTCAAATGAAGTGGCTGGACCATTAAAGAAGGAGATCAAAGCAAAGCCCGGGTGCTGGTCCTTCCCCCGGCTGCAGCCTCTGCCCAGCAGAGCCTTGGGTCCCTCACCTGGGGCCTCCCTCAGCATCCGCAGCAGCTCTAAAGAGGGACCCAAATTCCTTCTCCTCAGTGACGTTCGGGTAATCACTCAGGAAACCATTCCCCTGTCCCCAGTCACGTTTTTAAGCCCCTCGTTTCATCTCCCCCGCACGGGCAGACCCTCGGACACGGGGTGCAGGAGGGGCGAGGTCGTTCTGGTTCCTTTTGCACGGATTTCAGCCTTCTGCAGGGTAAAAAGCTTTCGCACGGAAATGGCACTAAATCAGCGGCGGGCAGCGAGGTGCTTTTCTCACGCAGATGTCGCGGTCACAGAGGTGTTCTGTCCCCTCTGCCGGCTGTGACAGGTGAGCCCAGCACGGCTCACAGCCCAGCCCTGCCGGGAGCAGCCCCCGGGCCCGCCAGGCGCAGGGCACGGGGCTGAGGGGATTGTCTGTGTGACCCCTCGGTGGAGCAGAGCACACCCTGGGGCACTGTCCCCTCCTCCCCCAGGGCACTGTCCCCTCCTCCCCCCGGGCACTGTCCCCTCCTCCCCCCGGGCACTGTCCCCTCCTCCCTCCCGGCCGTTCCGAACCCCGGCGGGGGTCCCTGCCCCGCTCCCGGCCGTGCAGAGCGTCCCGGTGCCCGGGAGGGGGAGGTTTAACCTCGGTGCTCCAGCTCGGCTGCGGAGTGTCCTTGCAGGACACACAGTGAGCACACGCAGCTGTCAGGGCAGGAAAAAGAAAAGTTTATTTTTTACTTCGGTTTATACAGATTTTGGACAATGCCCAGGGATTGGAGGATGAGGTTGCCACCTCTCCAACCACACTGGTCAAACTGGAAGTCCATTAATTTCTCCTCCCCAAGAGAGGAATGTCAACAATAAGAGAGAGTTAGATAAAGATTATTTTGTTTACATGAAAATGCGTGAGAAACTCCATTACAGAAATGTAAACATTCAGAAAATTAAAAAGAACAGGGGGAGAGAGGAGTGCTGGAAAAACCAGTGCCAGCTGTGCAGGGACAGGTGACTGACGCTGCCGTGCACACACAGACTCCGAGTTCAGAGGCTGAGAAAACGCCTCTGCTTATTCTGGGATGTGTCTCCCTTTTACACTGTTTCACACAGAGCAGTTCCATTGGTGAGACCAGGACAAACCTCCCCAGCCACACTGGTCACACCAGAGGGACATCGAGAAGGAGTCCCTGCTAAAAAGAAGAATGAAATCACAAAGTACAGTTAGAAAAACATTTCTTATTTACAGAAAGTTTGCCTGGGAAAGGGATTTCAGAAAACCAAAACATCCCAGGCAAGAGACCAGGGCTGCAGGTGAGAGCTCAGTGCCTGGCGCCTCCTGTGGTTCATTTTCTGGGGAGAGGAGCTCCTGCTGAAGCTGCCCTGAGTGGGGAAATGGAAGGAGGCTGAAGCCACTGATCAGCCCTGAGCCCCCAGATTACCCCAGTGACACCCCAGATTACCCCAGTGACACCCCAGTGACACCCCCAGCGTCCCCTCTCCCGCCAGGTGCTCGCTGAGGCTCCTGTGCAGGCTCTGCACTGATCCCACAGCAGAGCAGGCCGTGCTCCCTGCCGGCTGCATTTGGGAATTGTCAGGCTGCCTCTGTGGGATTACATTTTCTAAGGAGTTGTCAAGTTTAATTGGAGAGTTCACACAGTCCCAGCTCTGGTGCTATGATTTATCCAGCAAGTGTTTCTCTCTCATCACTTTGCACTAACTCACAGAGCTAAATAAAACCATCTGTGAACAAAGGGGCAGGAATTCACAAGCAGCCCCAGAGCACCCCTCTGCCCAGGGGTTTGTCTGTACCTTTCCTTGTGTTTTAAACTTCCCTGCAGATGGAGAGGGGAACCTGCCACCCTCCTGCTCCTTGTTTTGGGGCACACTGAGGGGTTTTGCATTTTTGGACCCTGCATCCCTGTGGCAGAGAGCCCCCCTCCAGCCTGGGTTGTTTGCTCAGCATCCTTGGCACTGTAGGTGCAGGAGGTTTGTGCAAGAGCCTTTCCTGCCTGGCTGAGGGCCGAGAGGACCAAACCTAAAGTGCCAAAGCCCCACCTTGCAACATAAGCAAGGATGATTGCTGCAATTATTCCCTGGAACTGATTTGAATAACTTTCTGTTTATCACCAGATGCAAATAAGAAGAAAAAAACAAAAAAGACAGAAAACATCCTGAGCTGGGAGGGACATGCAAGTATCTCAACCCAGCTCCTGCCCTGCCCAAGCACCCAACAATGCCACCCAGGCACCCCTGGCAGCCCTGCCCAGGACAATCCCAAAATCCCACCCAGGCACCCCTGGCAGCCCTGCCCAGGACAATCCCAAAATCCCACCCTGGCAGCCCTGGCAGCCCTGCCCAGGACAATCCCAAAATCCCACCCTGGCAGCCCTGGCAGCCCTGCATAGTCACCCCAACAATCCCAAAATCCCACCCTGGCAGCCCTGGCAGCCCTGCCCAGCCCCTCCTGCAGCTCTGGCAGCCTCGGGGCCGTGCCCATCCCTGGGGAGCCTGGGCAGTGCCAGCAGCCTCTGGGGATGAACCTCTCCCTAAATCCAACCCAAACCCCTCCTGGCCGTGCCCGTGTCCCAGAGCTGGGAACGGGAGCTGCCCTGGGGCTGAAGCTGCAGCCCCCTGAGGCAGGAGGGGCCAGGTGCCCTCCCCAGCCCCTCGGGACCCCCCAGTTCTGAATTCATTCACACAGGGGGAGCTCCCTTTGCCCAGGGCCGCCGTTGGTGTCCCCGGGGGCCGTGCCCACCCCGGGGCTCCCGCAGGATTCCCGGGGTGCCCCGGGCTCTGCCCCGGCGCTCTCCCGCAGGATTCCGGGGGCTCTCCCGCAGGATTCCGGGGGTGCCCCGGGCTCTGCCCCCGCGCTCGCTGCCCGCAGCCGCGGCTCTCCCGGAGCGCTGGCTGAGGCGGCCGAGCCGGGGCTTGAGCCACAAACCCCTTCTGCAGCACTTGGCCTCGGAAAAGCCCCTCACCTGCCCTAAGCCATGCCCAGGTGCGCTGTGCACGCCTCGGGGCGTTAACCCCTCCGTGCCCGTGCCACTGCCGGGCTCCAGGTGCATCCACACCGGCAGGAACTGCTCTCACAAGAGCCCAAGTCAGCCACGGCAGCCTCTCCAGTGTTTAGAGCTCCCATCTGTACATATTTATTCTACTGCCATAAAAACAGACGGCTGGAAAGCCATATACCAAGCCATAAACATAAAAATGGGAATTGGAGCCCTCAGCTCCCTGCAGCAGGGTGGGAATTACCCCGGCAGGGATGAAGAGCAGATATGGATTTACAGAGAATGCTGATAATGGGTGCAAATTCTGAGTGTTTTATACCAAAGAAACATTTACAAAAACAGCCCAGAGAGTCCATAAAGTGTCCAATCACATCCCTGCCTCTGCAAAGTCCCCTCGAAAAGCATGAACTGCAAGCATCGGGACTGAAGGGTTTTCCAGAGCGTCTGGAGATTTTTAAAGAGATATCACAACAGCTTCACTATATTTGAGTGTGCCTCAGGGCAAGACTAGATGACTCCAGGCACATTTTCAGTGTTTATTATGCAGAGTTTATGCAATCCAATGTATTCTCTCATTAACACAGGGGCAGAAATTTAGAAGACCTGACCCACTCCTGGTCAAGTGCTCAGTTTGCAGGAGGAGGAGCCATAAACACACAGACATCTCAGAAAAAGCCAAACTCACAGGCAGTGACAGGTCAGCTCCCCCTGAAGATAAACTCTGCTGGAACTGTGAGGAACTGAGGAACTGTCCCTGGGCTCCAGCCCAACCTGCAAACAAACTGAGCAGCTGAGAGAGAGCAGAGCAGAGAGCAGAAACAGCAGCACCAGGGACCAGCCAGGCTCCCCAGAGCTGAGAGAGAGCAGAGCAGAGCCCAGCAGGGCAGCACCAGGGACCAGCCAGGCTCCCCAGAGCTGAGAGAGAGCAGAGCAGAGCCCAGCAGGGCAGCACCAGGGGCCAGCCAGGCTCCCCAGAGCTGAGAGAGAGCAGAGCAGAGCCCAGCAGCAGAGCAGAGCCCAGCAGGGCAGCACCAGGGGCCAGCCAGGCTCCCCAGCCCCAGCAGCTGGGCCAGGAGAGAATCCCTGCCTGCCCACAGGCTCAGCTGGTGCCACTGAACCCTCCACACGAGTTTTCTGTGCCTCCCTTCCTGCAGCCATTCTTTCAAGGGGCTGTTTGGTGGCCGTTCCTACATCAGGGAATTTCTGCACTTGATGGAACCACTCACCCCATCCTGGCACCTGGGTCCTTGTTATTGGCTTCAACCAGAAACCTTCACCTGTTTTTCCTTAAGGCAAAGCATTAAGGAATCATTTTCTTTCCAAAACGATGACTTACAAACACACACGTTTCATATGGAATGTGTGCAAGGGAGAGCTCTTTTCCTGTGGCATATTCTCATTTCTCAACATAATTTTGACACTCTTATTCCTGAGTGTAACAGTCTGAAGGCATAGATGTGAAGCAGAGCTATAATTAGCACGTAATTTGCTCTAAACTTCCTTTTCTGAAATAATGAGATGCAGAGATGAAAAAACTGCTGGACGGAGAGGAAGGACAGCGGAGAGCTCCTGAATCACCTGGGCCAGGCTGCTGCCCACGGAGCAGGAATTTGGGAGGTGCCAGGAGGCTGCAGCAGGGCGTTCCCTCAAGGCCCCTGCAGTGGCTGAGCGAGGCCTGCCAGGGCCAGCAGCCCAGGGCTGGCTGCAGGCAGAGCTGCTCTGCCCCCGGGCTGCAGGGCAGAGAGCCAGGGCAGCACAGAGCCCTGCCAGCCCCAGGAGCTGAGCACGGGACAGGGACCTGTCACCCCTGCTGGGAGAGCAGCCTGGCTGGGAGCAGAGGCCAAGGGGGCTGCCCGGGCACTGCCAGCCAGAACAGCCCACTGGGGTGAGGGGGGCACGGCCCAGCAGCACCTCGCACTCAGGAGTCACACAGGGACCCCTCAGTGCCTGTCACAGCAGTTATCCCAGTGATCCCAGCTATCCCAGTGATCCCAGTGATCCCAGTTATCCCAGTGATCCCAGTTATCCCAGTGATCCCAGTTATCCCAGTGATCCCAGTGATCCCAGTTATCCCAGTTATCCCAGTGATCCCAGTGATCCCAGCTATCCCAGTTATCCCAGTGATCCCAGTTATCCCAGTGATCCCAGTTATCCCAGTGATCCCAGTTATCCCAGCTATCCCAGTTATCCCAGTTGTTATCCCAGTGATCCCAGCTATCCCAGTTGTTATCCCAGCTATCCCAGTCAGGGCAGCCCGGGGAGCAGAGCACGGGCTCCTGCAGAGGCTGCCCTGCCCTGCCCTGCCCTGCCCTGCCCTGGCTGGGGCACGCAGCCCGAGGCACAGCGGTGTGGGGGTGCTGCAGAGGCTGCTGACAGCTCTAAAAGCACTCTCCGTGCTGGATAATGGCCTGCTGAAATCCCCAGGCTTTTGACTCAGACCAGTTGTTTACATCTAAATTACTTTTCCTCATTAAGCTCAAACTTTAATTCCCAAAACATTAAACTCTTGTTGTTCAAAACAATGACAAGTCCATTTTTATTGGCTTTGTTCCTGCAATTATTAGATTGAGGATGTCATTACAAACTTGTCAGGACTTTTTTGCAGCTGCAGTTTGGTAGTTATGAACCAACCAGATTTTCACAACAATTTAGAAAGGAAAGAAAAATGCACTCTGCCTTTGATGGCCCTGTACCAGCTCAGTGCATCTTCTTATTGAAATTGCAGCTTTTAGGGGGTGGGGGAGGCTCAGGGGCTGAGGCTGGTGACATTCAGGGGCTGAGCCTGGTGACACCCAGGGACTGAGCCTGGTGACACCCAGGGGCTGAGGCTGGTGACACCCAGGGGCTGAGGCTGGTGACATTCAGGGGCTGAGCCTGGTGACACCCAGGGGCTGAGCCTGGTGACACCCAGGGGCTGAGCCTGGTGACACCCAGGGGCTGAGCCTGGTGACACCCAGGGGCTGAGCCTGGTGACACCCAGGGGCTGAGCCTGGTGACACCCAGGGGCTGAGCCTGGTGACACCCAGGGGCTGAGGCTGGTGACACCCAGGGGCTGAGCCTGGTGACACCCAGGGGCTGAGCCTGGTGTCAACCAGGGACTCTGGGCTCTGTTCTCCCTCCCCACCCCTCAGCATGGGGGGACACAGCCCCAAACCCACTGGGGCGGGCCCTGAGCCTCCCCTGCTCCCAGCCAGCTGGGGTTTGTCATCAAACAGAAGTGGGAAGGGACCTCAAACACACCCAGAGCCACCCTGTTCTGGCAGGGACACCTCCCACTGCCCCAGGCTGCTCCAGCCTGGCCTTGGGCACTGCCAGGGCTCCAGGGGCAGCCACAGCTGCTCTGGGCACCCTGTGCCACCCTGCCCACCCTCCAGGGAACAATTCCTGCCCAAAATCCCATCCAGCCCTGCCCTGGAGCACTGGGATCCATTCCCCTCTTCCCAAGCACCATTCCACAACTGGCTATGCAAAGTTGTGCTCAGCAATTCATGCAAAGCAGAATAAAAGCACAGCACGGCAGGATGCAGTAGGAACTGCCTCGTGTTTTATCTCTAAGTGCAGAAATTCTGGCTAAATATTTATATTGGAATTCCCAGGTGCCTGAAAAGCTTCGGGGCCATGATTTTAATGCACACAAACACACGGGGTGTACATTACAGACACATTTGCAGAGTTTCAAAGCTGAGTGCTGCATTGGCTCCTTTGCTGCACAATTAGGTTTGTAAGAAGTTTTTAGGTGCCTGGTTAGAAGGCAGCCCTAAAGGCTTGGGTTGTAAGCAGGGCAGGGCAGGGGCTGCAGGAGCACACTCACCCCAAACCCAGGCCCAGAACAGCTCCGGTCACCCTTGGAGGGCTCCCGGCCCCTCCGGCACATCGGCACCCCCAGCACGGCAGCACGGGAAGAGAGGCAGGGCAAAGCAGCTCCTGCTGCAGCTGAGCGCTGCCCGGAGCCCCAGCCCAGCAGGGACACCGGGCCGTCCCCAGGGCACTGAGATTACATTGCCCCGGGCAGGGACATTCCCGGGCAGGGACAGACCCGGGCAGGGACATTCCCGGACAGGGACAGACCCGGGCAGGGACAGACCCGGGCAGGGACAGACCCGGGCAGGGACATTCCCGGGCAGGGACAGACCCGGGCAGGGACATTCCCGGGCAGGGACATTCCCCGGGCAGGGACAGACCCGGGCAGGGACATTCCCCGGGCAGGGACAGACCCGGGCAGGGACATTCCCCGGGCAGGGACAGCCCCGGGCAGGGACATTCCCCGGGCAGGGACAGACCCGGGCAGGGACATTCCCCGGGCAGGGACATTCCCCGGGCAGGGACATTCCCCGGGCAGGGCAGGGACATTCCCCGGTGCTCCGGTGCCCCGTTCCCCCAGCCCGGACTGAGTTTCCTAGCGAAGCTTCCCGGGCAAATCAAGAGATTGTTCTCCAAAGACAGGCAGCTGCGTAAATGTCAAGAGCTCCAAAAGTAAATTATAGTGCAAACAGGTTTGATATTTCTATGAAATGAAAGTTAAGCACGTTTCTTTTTAAAATACAGATTTTTATTTAAAGCAAGAGAAAACCTTCCACTGTGACCTTTATGAGATCCCAAACAGTGACAAATTTGGTCATTACAAATAACCTTTACCTAGCAAGTGCCTCACCAATGGGGACTTCTTTGCAGTAATAGATGTAAATTAATTTCCAACCTACAAAACAATAAATAGGAATCTTTTGAGGTACCGATTCCACAGGAAAATATGAATAATGAAAACCCCACCAAAAGGCACCTTGGTGGCAGGATTTATTTTGAACACAGCGTTCTGGGGAGCCAAGTCCGTCTCTCTTGCACTCTCCCAGCAGTGAATAAATATTCCAGGATTTGCCTTGCTATTTGTCTGTGTGATTAACCCGACGGTGAGGATGAGATCATTAACCTGTGATTACTCCCGTGTTCAGAACTCTCATCATGCCTGTGGTGCCTCGTTAGGCAAACTAAAAATACCCCCAATTCCTCATTTTTCCTGCATCTTTACACCGACAGACATTACCCCAGAGACGGGAACTGGAGAGGGAAACCAGCGGTGCCTGGATGGCAGCTGGGATTGTCCTCAACAGGGTCAGGGGTTGCCAGGGGTTGTCCTCAACAGGGTCAGGGGTTGCCAGGTATTGCCAGGGGTTGCCAGGGGTTGTCAGGGGTTGTCAGTAACAGTCCCACGGTGTGACACAGTGTCCAGGTGCTTTTTTGGGGTGGCAGTTCTGCTCTGCTCATGGGTGCCGAGGTTTGTTGGTGTTTCCCAGGGCTGGAGCCGCAGCCTGGGCCGGAGGCTCGGAGGGCTCTGCCTCATGGCCTGGGGCTGCATCCCCGCTGCGGCCAGGCACGGCAGGGAGGGGAGGGGCACCCCCCGATCGATCCCCAGGGCGGGGACACCCCCGATCCCCAGGGCGGAGACACCCCCGATCCCCAGGGTGGGGTCACCCCCGATCCCCAG
>VZUI01044434.1:0-10504 GCA_013401135.1 Cettia cetti | reverse complement strand
ATATAGATATATAGATATATAGATATATAGATATATAGATATATAGATATATAGATATATAGATATATAGATATATAGATGTAGATATAAATGTTATGGTAAGCTTTTGTCTTTCCCTTCGGTTGTTCCATAATGCCAAGAATGCCATTTTAAAATGTTATTTTAAGAGGGTTTATGTTAAACAACAAGGTGGATATTATTCTTTAAATCTGAGTTTAAACAGTATGAACAGTATGAAGAGTGGAGCCAATTGAAGTAAATCATAATTGCTAAACAGGATTATTTTGCAACAGTTTCCTTAAAGTTTGCAAGAAAACATATACAAAAACAGATCCCTGAAGCAGAAATGCATTTTATTCACAGCTTCTAACCCAGGCCCGCACTCTCCAAAGTGTCATTGTCATGAATCATTGTTAGCAAAACAATAACTCTAGTGGTCTTACATTTTCTCTCTGTGCAAATTATGTATGTTTCATGTGACATTACTTACTTCCTCAACTAGCAACTCTTTCCCATCTGTTGGAAAGCCACCAGTGGTGATGTGCTATCAAAGTGAATTACCTTCTTACATGCCAGGAAATTAGGGCAATCCAGTGCCTTTCATCTAGCTCCTCTACACTGCCATCCTGCTCCCACAGGGTCTCCCATTCACTCTTTTCCTACTGATTTGTATGGGAGCAATTGTATAGGAAGTAATTTCTCTGTGGTTTGAAAAATGCTTTTCAGGCTTGAAAAGGAGCTGTGTGACTTCGTGTATGACTTGTTCTTAGACAGCCGCTGAGCACCAGAAAGAGGATTCCCATCCAAGTTACATGTAACTGGGTAAAAAACCAAACATGATGACGGAAACAGAGTAGAAAAAGGGTGGGCTATCAGATCCAAGCACATGTAGCTGTAGGGTTTTTTACTCCTTGTAAATGCCAGGCTGCAGCTGCAGTCAGTGTCAGGACAGAAGATTCAGGTGTCAGATCATGATGGACTTTTCCATTGCCCTTTCAATTCTCATGATGCCAAATACTTGGATTATTATGGATGCAATAGATCTCCACAGGAGGATGATTTGATGTCTGAGAACAGTTGACCAAGCCGTTGGGCTAGTAGAAGTTTAGCTGAAAGTAGTCTTTGAGAGGAAATGGGCTAAGAGTCTTTCCTGCCCTACTATAAGTTACACTTTAGCTATAAAATACATCTCTTCAAAACGTGACAAGTGCTAAAGAACCCTGCGAATGAACAGTTAGGAGAGTGCTCCAGTTCCCCATTGCCATATCATCTTCCTTCTCTTCATCTCACTTCTATTTCTCTCCTGCCTACGCCAGCGCCTCATTTCTCTCCGATAATCTGGTCATGCCATGTACCCCTCTCACACAAGCCCACGTCCATGCCTGTCTTCCCCTTTCATAACTCTTCACCTTCATGCCTCCCATCTCCCTCCTCCTTTCCATTCTGTCCATGGATGCACCACAATATTGCTGCCATCTTTCTCCTTCCTTCAGTCTTCTCTCTGTCTCTGAGTGAGTTTCATCACTCCATGATTTCTGCATTGCTTTTTGGGGGTTCACCCGACCTCCCAATAATTGCATACCCTTTCCTAGACATCCCCACAATTTTTTCCATTTCCTCCATTTATAAGTCCAAGTTTGCCTCCCTCTGTACATGTTTACTGGGCCTGCTATTTCCCCAGATTTTTCCTTTAGCCTCTTCCTGCCCAGTCATTGTAAATAAAATTAAGGGGGTCTGCTTTCAATTACAATATATCTGAAAAAAATCTATCTCCTGGAAGAGACAAGGAGTCAGGAGGACTGATTTCTTTAAGGCAGAGTGAGTATGATAAGGTTGAAAAACGAGTGTCTAATGAAGAGCTAGATCCTATTATCTTAATTGTTGAGTTGCTATTATTACTCCATAATACAGCAGATAAAATAGATGCAAGCAGTTATTCTATGATTTCATACCAACCAATGAGAACTCACTCAGTAAATATGTCCAGGAGTATATTTACGCATGCAAAAAGTTCTTTTGAACACTCTAAGTCTCACCTACATTTGATGCACACATCTGTTGTACATCTAAGTAAATGTGAACACTGTGGTCTCAGTTTCTATGCGCTGCTGCAGTTTCTCAGGAAAAGCTATGGCATGCTCTTTACTGGAAGATTAGTCTTGCCTCTGTTTAAGTTGGTGGCCCTATTGAATCTGAAATGGCCATATTGATGTCTAGGAGGATAATGATACCTGAGCTCTCCAGAAAAATTCAGATTGTGATCCCTCCATGACCCCAAGTCAGAAAGGATGGAACAGTAAATTATGCTAATCTACTCATTGTCAGATCCCCATCTGTTCTTTCCTTTCAGTCAGGGCTCCATCCCCTCCAGAGCTAGCCCTGTGTGAACATCTTTAACAAACACCTGGAGCTAAACACCCTGCAATGACTTCGTACCCCCTTCTCTGCAGTGAATATAGCTGAGGCACGAGCGGCAGGGTTCTCTGCAGCTCATCTTCCCCAGGATGTAGAACAACATCTAGCAACACAATACATTAAATGGCATTTGATTGTATACAAAATTCAGTCATTTGCAAAGGGTCTCCCAGTCATTAGCAAGAATTAACGAGGTTCTACTGTAATAAAATCTTACTTCAAAATACAGAGTTTTACTGGAACATATGGGATTATAAAAGTAAATGTGCATCACACATAATCTTATGCCACATTATATAGCACATTTTTTAAAAGGAAACACCCACAGGTCTGAACAACTTTTATTTTTATGCAAATGCTGCATGCACAGAGACGTGCTTACTTGTCACTTTTGTGTTGTATCACCTCAGTGCCAAAGGGAAGTATCACGTCTCGCTTTGCCTAGCCTTTATCCATCTATCTACCTTTGCAAAAGCTCTTTACCATTCATAAGCTAAAGGACTTCTGGCATCACAAAATCTGTTTTCTTTTCACATCCATCTTCTGTGACATGCAGAAGGAAGCCCCTGCAAGAGCTTTGTAACCCAATCCTCCTTGAGAACTCAGTGCTCTGTACAGCTTATGCCCAACCCTGCATGCTTTTTATCATCATAACCATCATCTTTTTATTATGTCTTGGACTTGAAGAGTCCTGAAAGCAGATGTAACTCATGATGACCTGACTTCAATGGGAGAATGAACCAGGTGGCTAATTGTCTCTAAAACAAATACACTGATAATTAGCAGGAGAGCACAATGCAACAGAAACCTAACCACCAACCTTTATTTAAGTTAAGCAAATGGGTGAGCAAATGATGCAGCTGCATCATACTTTGACAACTAATAAAGGACCCATATTTTCATCTAGTCAGCTATATTAACCAAACCATGACCTCAGGACACGGTATCAATGATTCTGAAATGGTAGACTTACAGAAAATGGAAAAAAAATATGTGCACAAAAGCATTTGTGCACAAAAGCCCTTCTAAAACAGCTTCTCTTTCTGAGCAGGTCACTGCACTATCATTCCTTCCTGATTATCTGCATTCAAACCTTGCCTTACGTCCCAAGCAGAAATAACCTTGGTGGCCTCATCTTGCTTTCCGTTTGCCTATGTCACAAAACAAGTATGTTGTCATCCTCTGCCAAGGAGCAGTCTCTGAACAAACAGCAAAAAAGCTGCCAGTTAAATTGTATTGCCTTGGTATTGCTGCACAGGGGAGTTTACTTGATGATGGCTCTCAGAGTAGATGGCTTTAGCTACCACTGCACATCTCCCACCTTTACAAGCACTAAACTTTTGATTCTATAAAAAGCAAGCGAAGAAAATGAGTGGGGCTTGCTTTAAAGATATTAGCAACCCAGAGACTTTTATGTCAAAACACAGATTGCTTTGTAAATGGTGTCAAACAGCAGCCCAAAATATAGCACCATATAAAGTACCCAATGCAAACAACTCCACAGGTGTTGACAGAGAGGTGGAAAGACAAATATTTCCAAGTTGTTCACATGTTCCTTGTTCTGATTGGACAATTCAGGATTTGTGGGATAGGAGATAACATTCTCACCTTTGTTATTTTGCTTCAATATTTACTGGTTATTCTTAAAAGACAGATACAAAGAGCATAACAGTGGTTATCTGTTCATCTGGAAGTGTTCTAAGTGCTAGAGAAAAAAAAATCAAAAAGACCATTTATCCAGCACTCTACTTTCAAGTCAGGTTGAAAACTAATTTAGGCACTTTCCTTTTGGAGAACTCACATAGGAGGAGTTCTGTTCTAAAGGAGAACTAGAAAGCAGAACTAGAAATAAAGCAATGGCCAAATGTATCCATGTGGTGCTAGTCTTACCTGTTCCCTACTTTTTTCTGGTACTGCTAGCAACAACACAGAAAAATCCTAGTGACTACACCCACTCCTCCTCACCAAAGGCACTTGGCCCAAAAGTAGGCTTTGTCAAAGCCTATCAATCACACATCACTAACCTCCTTACAAATGAGTCTTGACAGGTTTACACTGGCATAACACAGGGCAAGAGTCGTGAGACTAACCTCTGCTCAGGGTCCAAAGTGAGCAAATCACAAAAGTTACACAGACAGCATGCATGGTAAAAAGAATTTTCCACTAACATGTTTCTGACTTCTAGTTTAAATAGTCTAAGGAATTGTTATTAGAGTGATCAAAGGGAGAAATCACAAATGTGAGAAATCTGACAACTAAGCATCAAGCTAATGTGGCAAAGAAGATTGCTTTCTTTCCATTTCCTGCTAAATACTGCTTTGGAACTTTATTTTGATGTAGATTTGACAAAACTCGCATTGCATTTCAGTTCCTGGTGCATAGGTCTGCTGAAAGAAAAAGAATAAAGCAAAAATGAAGAGACTGTCAGAACAATAGCTGCTTTAAAAAACAAGAAGTCTGCTGAGGCTTTAGGTTTAGAGAGTTTACTCTGACAAATAGAAAAAAAAGTCAATGGGGAAAATAACCTCTTGCCTACCTTTGGAGCCCCTTAAGACTATTCTAAGTCTATTCACTAAACCTGAGGTACTTCTCTCTGAACTTATAAAAAATTAGCTGTGTTTTAATTGTTGAAGTAAATAGTATATTAGACATTGTTCTTTTCAGTTCTTCTGTTAACTAAGATTAATACAATAGCAGGTAAGTTTTCTCTTTTTTTTCTTCCATCAATTCATCTATCATTTCAATGCCACTTTAAAAGCTATAAATACAGATCCTTGCAAATTTCAGAATAAGCTTAGCTTTTGTTGTTTACTCATGTAACTTTCTGGGAATACTAATAAATATGTGGAAGAATATCAGCTGTTCACCTACTTTAAATATACCACAATGAGATGAAGACATTTCCAATTCCCTCAATACTTTATATTTTACCGTGGTAAGCATTGATTGTGGTGTTCCTGGAATACAAGTTTACTATGATTTGCCTAGAAAACTTCTTTAGTATTTTTGGCTTCAACTTATCATATGTTCTTTGAATTAATTGCTTTGCTGAATAAGAGGCATACAGCCATTAGCCTCTTGGGACTTTTCTTCCATATAAGATTTGAATTTCTATTTATAAATTCTCTTCTCACAGTTCTTTCCTGCAAGTCCAGGACATTTTTCTGTAAGAGGCATTTCAGGGTCAGGCTTCATGTATTAGGTGTGAAATGTGACCCTGTCTCGCAATTCAGTTGCTGATTTCCAGCAGGCCTTGAAAGCATGTAAATTCCCACAGAGAGCCTTTTCCCTTTTGGTATATGCAGGTAACATGCACCACCAAGCACAAGCTTCTGACTAGTGCAACAATACAATCAGGCTAAGTTGTGTTCCCATCCCTGATTATTATATGTCACACTACATCATAAGAAACCAGAATGTTGAGAGCCAACAGATCCATGTATTCTCTATAAGGAACACCTCTCAGAAGATACTTGTAGAAAAGATAGAAACACTGAAGGAGGTTTCCTTTAAAAATAGCATTTCCTTTAAAAATATAATTTCCATTAAAAATAAATATTTAATTGCAGAGAAGAAACAATATAGAGATTTAATTAAAACCTTAACATTTCCTTTAAAGTGGCTTGTCAACAATATTTCCTGCACCAAAACACACCATAGCATTTTGCACACTGGTTGTATACTTCCTCCTATGAGTTAGAGTGAAAATAGATACTCATTTACTCAATGATACTTCCTCTTTTTCCCTGGAACACTTATTTCATAAGGAAATTGATATATTCTCAAACATAGCCTGAGTGCATATTTTCTGTCTTTCATAGTCATCTTCAGAATTTTGCTGAATGAAATGTTGGGCTGTGAGTACTGCACTCATTGATCACCTGCTCCTGTTCCTCACATTATTTGGGTCTGTGCAGAACCATCATACTCCTGGAGCAGCAGATGCCTTTAGCATTTGTATGTTCACCATGTAGAAACTGCTGCTATATTATTGAGCTTAATTTCTCCTGTTTAAATGACTTTAAAGCAAAACTAAATCAAGTGGAAAGGGAAGTTCTGATTGGAGCAACATTTCAGTACCAAGGAAGTCACCTCTCCAGAGTAAACACATCAGTATGAGCCCTGTCTTTCTTTCTGTCAGACATTGAAAGTGCTGAATAGATAGAAAGAAACCATTTTTTCCCTTGGGTATATCACAGCCAAGCACTAGTAAATTCAACAGATTTCTGATGGTTTTTTTGGTTTTTTGTTTTTGTAAATTTGAAATGAGATCTGTAGTCATGTCAATGATTCTAGACTTTTAGCTAGTGCCACAGCAAAACGCAAAAGTCTGTTACTCGGTGGAACTCATTGTCATTGGGTGCAGCTTATAAAAGGAAAAACATATTTCCTAACCTAAGACTTTTCACTCCTATACACAATTCTAAGAATTAGAGAAAAACAACTTTTATATATTGATGACAGGAAAAAAAATTCCATTTGAGCTGATTACTTTACAGACATTTAAAAGAGAGTTTCCTTCACCCACAGACAAGAGATAAAGCATGAGAGGAAGCAGTATGTATGATCTGATTCAGAATGCCTGTCCATACATGAATTTCATGAAACACGCTGATATTTATGCCCTTGACATTCCCCACATAGTTCTAGAAATTATCAGCTTTGTTTACTTTTCCATGGCAGTGCATGCATACACAATTGTACACAAATGTTCCTCCTCACCAGCTGAGTGCACATCCATAAATAAAACATTCCTTAGAAAGGTTATAGACTTAACCACAGAGAGGATCAGCAAGGTCCTCAGGAAGATGTGGTATTGGGGCTGGAAGTCTTCAGGGAAACAAAAAGACTGGAAGACAAGGCTCAAAGTCTTGAAGGTGATGCTGTGACAGTTGAAAAATGGAAACAGTCATTGAGCAAATGAATGAATGAAAGGTATAGTAATTATATGGAATACTCATTCATGGTTGTCTCATGCTGACTAGTTTGTTTCTTAACATCGCTTTCCAGGCTTCTGCCTTTTGAACAAAGTAGTGACTGTATCTAGAAGATGTTGAAGGCTATATTCACCAGTCTAGGTAAGCACATAAGAGTAAAGAACACAAAAAATCCTTCTGTCTTTGTAAGAGACAAGTGCTACTGTATAGACAGCAACCTGTGATTTCTGAAAAGTGGACCATGTCCCACCTTGCTTCCCAGTCACCAGGTTTATCCAGGGCTCATCCTCCAATGATTGTCCTGATTCCTACGCTTTTTCTTTCTCTTCACCTTCATCTCCAGCACTGGTAATGCCTTTAGAGCCACAGCAGGCTTCATATGAATGGAGTATACAGTCAGGAACTGCAAACCAAATGAAAGCAGATTACTATTTTGTGTGCACTGAAAGTTTTGCAAATGCTTTTGAAATGGGCTAAGACACAAGAGCTTGTGGAGACAAATTAAAAAAAAATAAATTTGGTTCTTCAAGATCAGGTTTTACAGTAAGATATTTGCCAGAAACCCCTTTTAAGAAACTTCTAACCAGGAGCAGGCCCCTTTCCTTGAATCTGGTTGCTAGGGAAACAAATGTTAAGACACAAATTAGACCACAGGACTTCCTGTGCTAAAAAGAAGGTGTGCTTACATTTATCCATATATTTGAAATGCTATACAGGAAGGTGTTTTGCATAGTTCTTTTCCTTACGGTATTGTTTTAGATGTCCAAAGGTGTAAAACACATTGGGAAAAATCAGAGCAGGTTTTTCTATTTCTTGCCTAATTCAACCAGCCTTTCCCCACAAAGCCCTGGGCCATTGCTTAGTTTTCCTCCCACATCTACTGAGGAGATTCCTATTATGGGAATAATTAATTTAATTCTAAAACGATATATTTTACAAAATCCTTTGTTTAGAGACTTTTAAACATACTGATTCTCAATCACCCAGCCCAAAGCCTTGGATGAAGTGATAATTAGGTGTTAAAAGCTAACCAGATAACCACAGAGGTTATCTGTCTCCAGGCAGCCACTAAACACCTAAGCAAGAGTAAAAGTATGAAAACATGAGGTGCTCAGGAGCATTCATCCCTAATAAATTTTGAAAGGTTTTGAAACATTTTGAGTTGCTGGCCTGCCTTTACAACCCCACATTGCTGTGACACATCCTGGCGTGCTTAACAGTACCCACCCACTTAGAAAACTCGGTACTCATGATAAAAACATGACGTGTTTAAACCCATAAATCTTGCTGAGGCCGTTTTTTTCAGCAAGGAAACATACTGAGAAAATCCCTCTCCCACATAACTGCAAATCATACAGTCTAATTTTATCAAGGGGAGGGTTTTCTGGATGTGCTTGACCCAGAGATCAGCTCAGCTGGTTAGAGCATGGTGCTAATAATGCCAAGGTTGTGGGTTCAATCCCTGTATGGGCCATTCATTTAAGAGTTGGACTTGAGGATCCTTGTGGGTTTCCTTCCAATTCAGTATCTGCTATGATTCTTAGTGCTTAGGAATCCTTTTGTTTTCAGAGGTGAAGATTTCATGTAAATTATTCTGTCAGTTGACTTGGAGCTCTTCATACATCCTTCCTCCATCTGCTAAATTCACAGAAATATAAGACTTGCCATTTCGAGATTCATATCGTGTTCAAAACAAAAAAAATTGTAATGTAATAAATAGATTTTTTGCTCTCTTCCTTTCTGATGTAATTTTTGTACTGATATTTTTCTTTTTTGTTTTGTGAAGATTCCAAGCTTTACTTACCTGAGCGATGCTTAAGTGATATTCAAGACACAAACCATTTGTATAGTGTTTAAGGTAATATGTTCATAATAAGAATTTTTTTTGTTGTTGTTGTTTCTCAGGATGCTAAAACATGTCTGATAAAGGATGATTATCACCATAATTAAAGAAGGGTGGTTGCCTTATAAATCATTTGATATAAAGTTGACCAGCTGCTGTTGTGATGAGAATGCACTGATGAAGTGGGTCATTGCAAAACTGTGTTTGAGTGTATTCCACTACTCTGAGAGGTACACGAATGTACCACAGAATTTTCTTCTCAACACTGAGCCAAATTTATCTTGAAGTAATTCAGCTAGCATACCAAGCATGACAACAATAATTAATGTGACTTTCATCTTTATTTTTTTTTATAATCTCCTGGATCATGATTGCACATCTATGAGGAGGCTCTGTGTAAACATGGTCCTGTATGCCATGGAGATTCCAAATGCAGGCATCACTTTTTTTGTCATTCAAACCCACAATTTTATCTGAACTAAGATGCTGTTGTAGATGTGCCCTTCAGTTATGTCACATTGCCACTGTGACATTCTCACATTCCCATGAGTTTCAGGAAGTTTTAGGGAGTGTTAGGTCCAGGTAGACTTGGCAGTGGCTACATTAAAATGCACCAAATCAGAGCCTTGCTGAATTGACAAAACTCTCACGCAATTCAGTGGACAGTGTTTGGTCTCCCCTTAACTTTGTCACCTCAGAGCTAGTAATACCATGGTCATGAGCAATAATAAGGGGATTATTTTGTTGGCCACAGATTTTCCTGGTATCTTTTCAAGGAACTGGCTTTTTAACGAGAAAATATGAGAAAGCACTGCTATACATTCTCAAAAAATGCTTAATTGAATGGCACGCTAAGACTAAAAACATCTGGGAATATAAGGCTTCCAAGCTGTTTTTATTTTCTAATAATCTCCTTGTATCTGTAGGTTAGACTCTGTCCTCACTTCTATAAATTGCAATGTTCCCTCCTGCCACCCCTGCAAAAGATTTTCCAAGAGTTTGACAATGATCCTCCTCAGATCTCTTTTCATAAAAGTTCTCAATCAACTGAACTTGATGCCTTAGGTTCTGAGTTTTTCTGTTTTGTTCTGGGGGGTAGTTTTTGCCTTTGTATTAAGTGGTGCTGGGACCTGATTAGGGTGATGGGAGCAGGGCAGTTTTGGTACTAGCAGGGGACTCACTTTCTTCAAGGACACTCTCTTCAAGCTCCAAGCCCTGAAGATAAACAACGTGAAAGGATGAAACATCGTGATTTGGAATTGTTGATTGGACAATGGATGGGGGGTATGCAAATGGGCTGAAACTTGTA